>ML791701.1:202115-225483 GCA_009831015.1 Picea engelmannii | reverse complement strand
CCAACTGCTGCAACATGAAGTGTGGACAATAATGGGCTTGGCTATTTTGGCAGAGTTTCTTTGCTATCCTTTTTCCTCTTTTGACTAGTACCCCTACCCCTCCTTTTATAGGTTAGGAAGAGCTAGGGTTTTAGTCGAACTCTTGGCCATGCATGGCGGAGAGTTTCAGTTAACTGACAAAAGCCCCGAGTCTCGGCAGAAACTTCCCTGATTTTTTGCATTGTTAGGTACTCATGGGTTGTTTTAGGCTAGCCCGCGGATACCCGCGTGCAGTAAGAGGACAGCCAGCGGATGCCCGCGCCCAGTAAGAAGTTAGGGCGCGGGTTGCTTGTTCTGAGTGGTTTTTTGAGGAGTTACTCAGCATGGCTTTGGCTAGGAAGAGGCATGAGTTGGCCTGATGCCAGGTAAACCTGTATGGTGCATTTTAGGGTTATAACAAAACCATAAAACAAAATGTATCTTTTTCAGATATTACATTTGTGTCTCTTCTTTTGAAATTAAAAACGTTTTCAAAATGCGGGTTGGTGTATATCCAACTATCCTCCACTTTCACTTGTTGGTGATGCTTCTGCATCAATGTTGAAGACCACTCCATCAAAATTATTAAAGGTAAAGAATCTCCAAAAACTCTTGAATGCATTATTTCTAAATGTGATCTTGAAAACATTTCAAATGAAGACAAAGAATCAAGTTATGATGTTAGCACAAATGACGATCTTGAATACATTTCAAATGAAAGCAAAGAATCATGTGATGATGTTGGCAAAAAGGAATATCTCGAAGGTATTTCAAACGAAGGTAAAGAATCTCCAAAGACTCTTGATTGCAATAATTCAAACTCTAATGATGTTGAATTTTTCTCTACAAGTGAAGAAGAAAATATAGAAATAGTTTGTGTAGAGTTTGATGGTAGTTATCCCATGGAAAGAATAGAAGATATATTAGAACTTCAAAATAAATTGGAATACGGTTTATATGAATGTAGCAACGACCATTATTATATAGACTATAGCTATCTTTCGGATAACACTAAGAAGTTTCTTAGGAGGAGTCAAAGGGACATCTTAAAGTTAAAGGGAATGCTCAAAGAACAATAAGAGAGTAATAAGACTCAATTAGAAGAAAAGGAAGAAGAGATCACAAGAATAAATAATGAAAAATAATATATAAAGGTAGATGATGAGATTATCAAAATTTTTGAAGCTATTGTCCATCTCAAGACCCAAATTGAAGAAACCAAAAGGGTAGAGGAACTAGTGAAGAATCAAATTAATGAAAAGGAAGAGTCATGTAATAAGTTAGAAGTTGAGGTTGTTGACCTTAGAAAGAAGGTATAGAATTCAAACAAATTCTTGAATAGCTCACACATCTTAAGTGAGATTTTGGAAAGTCAAATATCACCAAATGATAAATCAGGTATTGGATACAAGAAAGAAGCTACACATGTTGAATCAATCACCTCAAATAAGCATGAGGTAATTCCCTCAAAGGATGAATACAATGTTTCAAATTATCCATCTACACAAGGCAAATAAAATTTCCAAAGAACAAAGCAAGGAAGACATCAAGAAGCTATCTTCGAGACACCAAAGCAAAGGTATGAAAGCATTTTTCATGGGCATTGATGTAATGAATATGGTCACAAATATTTTGAATGTAAATATTATGAAAGGAGATATAATGGAATATTTTATAATACCACAAGGTGTTGGAGATGTGATCAAGTAGGACACATTGTTGTTCACTGTCACAACATGAGATGCTACAATTGTAGAGGATTTGGCTAGAAATCCCAGGATTGTTGGAACACAAGAAGAAAGTTTATGATGAGGACTTCATATAGCATGGCTAGAAGAAGGAATGAAGTAAGAAAGGGATACATCTTTGAAAATATGGAAGCCCAAAGCTCAAGTTATGAGAAGCAGGGACACCTTCAAAAGTGGGTGAAGAAGACTGAGCAACTAGAACATAATGAAAACCTAAAGGGAAGCTCAAGTATGTCATCTATTAAGGTACATGTGGATGACAATGCTAACATTCACATACATATGTAGGCTAAACTTGAATAGGTCGCATACATACATGAGTTGTTGTGCAACAGGAACGTATATGTGGTAAAGCCTTGGGAAAAAGGAAATGCACATGGGTTCCATCTTGATGTGATGGTATAACTCTGTGTTGGAGGATCTGACATGGTTGTTGCAAGATCTGACATGGTTGTTGCAGGTTCTAACACTGTTTGCTACAGGTTTTCATGATTCTATATTGGATTATATAAAGTGATGATAAAAGTTAATGAAAGGCCATCTTAGATGCATGGCACTAACCCATGAGTATGGATTGAGGAATTTTCTGTTGAAGAACATTGATGGTTATAGCAATGAAGTTATGACACCTTGGTTATGTGATATATCTTGATGATGCTAACTCAATATGTCATTGATCAGTTGAAGCATACTACTAGTACATGTGTTGTTGGATGCTTAGTATTTGTTGTAATGAATGGAGGATTGATGTTGATCTGTTGGTATACATGGTTGGTACATATTTTGAGTTTCATTATCTTATGATGTATTGTTGGAAGCTTACTTGTTGAAAACTTGATGCATACATTTGTCATATGGATGGGCTACAAATTTGGACATGTAGTTGGTGAGTTGATGAGGTGATCATGTTGTCCATCATTGATGATCTATACTTGATGCATGATTGGTATATTGCTAGTACATTGGTAGAGGCACCTACTAGTAGCTTGATTGACACATATTTTATTGAGGATTTGGCATACATGTATGAGGATTCATCATGTTGTGGTATTGGTGCATGGTTGATGTACTTGCTTGGTACAAGTGGTGATACATTTTGATGTAAATTTTTTGTACACCCATAGAAGGCATATGCTTGATGATAGTACTCCATTGGTATTACTTGATTAGCACAACAATTGGTATTTGTTTGAGATACATGGTTATGACACTAGGAGGCATATTGGTAGATGCATATTGTTTTTCATATCGGTAGATGCACATGGTTGTCATGGTTGGCATATTGGTAGATGCACATGGTTGGCATATTGGTAGATACACATGTTGGCATATGGTTGATACATTCCATTGATGAGATCTTATGGCACATTGTATGGTATTGATGTACATGGTTGTTGTACATGGGTGTTGTGCATGATGGGAACACAATTGGTACATGATGTACTTGGGGTGATGTTATACTCATGATTCTCTATTTTATTGCTGACATATATTTTGTTTCATGATGGTTGGTATGGCATGAGTTTGATGCATAATCAGGTCCAAGGATCGTCATATGGTATCATATTGTTCATCTTGCAGACAATATAGCGGGAGACATACCCATAGGGGGAGTTATTCTTCTTCCCATGGTTCTAGGAGGCAAAAAGAGCCCTATACTTGAATAAAGAGCATAGAGGCATAGTTCCAAGGGGATCAATGGTCACAGGGGGAGTATGAACGATGTATCTTCAACATTACATTAAAGTGATATCCCTTGTTAAAAAGGGGAGAGATTATTCAAAGGAAGATCAAAGGCATTCATAAAAGGGGAGCAGCCCCAAGGAGTGTTCAAATTGGGGGAGCATCCCCAAGGGGAGAATGTCCCTTTTCCATTGATGTCAAAGGGGGAGAGATAGTCACATTGACGTGATTGATAATTATTGATGGGGAGAGATAGTCACATTGATATGTTTGATGACTATTGATGTATACCATGCCTTGTCTACATGTTGACATCAATGATTGGTATTGACATCAATGTTGGTATTGCCATCAATGCCAAAGGGGGATATTGTTGGATTAGGTTGTCATTGATGCCAAAGGTTTTATTAATTGATGTCAAGGATCGATGTCAAGTGATTGATTGATGTAATTGATTTATGTCAAGTGATTGATTAATGCCAAAGGATTGATTGATTTATGATTGATGTAATATGTATTATCCTTAATGAGAATGGATAGATGTATCATAGTCATATGATGTCATTGATATGATGCTTAGATTAAGATGGATCGATGTGGTATCATTTGTATATGATGAATTGTTCGATGGATGTAAAGATGAATCATTATTGTCTTATCATGGTTGATAAAGTGTACAAATGGATGAACTCCAAAGTGGTCCCTTTATGGTGAAATCCCTCATGGGAAGACTCTTTACAGATGAGTTATCCTAGAAGAATGGTTGGATAACCCATGGTTGATTATTGAATAATGAGATGAAGATCAATGAAGTTGTTGGTGAAACTATCCTAGATGGATAGTGATTGACATGCCATTTCCAGTGATATGTGGAATGTCACATAAATCCTCATGGTTTGAGAGTTATGGCCTTACAAATTTGGAAGACCCTCATATGTTGTCTTGAAGCCCCAAAAGGTCAAAGAAGTCAAAGATATTGCAAAGAAGAAAGTATTATTTAAATGATAAAGTAAAGTGACAAAGTCAAGAAGGATTATTTAAATAATAAAGTGAAGAGACAAAATCAAATAATATTACTTAAATGATAAAGTGAGGTGACAAAGTCAAAGAGGAATATTTAAATGATAAAGTAATGGATAACTTTCTATTTATAGAAATTGGTTAACCCTAAAATGAGGATAACATGTTAAGTGACCTAGAAGTGGGTTAAGTGACCTAGAAGATGAAGAGTATAAATAAGAGGCAAGGATCTCTTGTGAAATACACTTTTATTTTTGCAGCATCTCTTGTATATATTTTGTGTGTATCTCGTGAACATGATTGAAGATCTATTCTGAGAGAGAGAGGGTATGGAGGATCTCATGAACGCATCAAAGTTTCAAAAATGTCTGAGATCGTGATGACAAAATTCTCAGAGCTTCAGAAACCCTAGTTTCTAAGGTATACGTGGGTTGTAGTGGGCTAGGGATTGTACATGTGGGTTGTATGAAGACAGGGTGCGTACAGTGGATTAAGTGATGTAGATTGGTATGTGAGATGATGACAAGATCCTGAAGACGGAGGCAGGTTCCAAATCTACATTATATGGGCTCAGATCTTCCACAGATATTCTGGTATGGTTATATTATTGTCTTGATCGATACTCTTGTTTGTTGTGTGGTTAATGCTTAAGACATTCTTGATATGGCTCTTGTGGTAATGATTTGTTGATGATATATTCCTGATATATGTTTTTGATATGCATTCACATTTAACTAGTTATAAATGACAATAATGAGTAATGAGTTAATGGTGATTTATAACTAATGAGTTTTGTGTAAGAGGGAAGTTTTGGTAAAAAGATCCCTACATTGTTCACCCCCCCCTCTCAGTGTAGTTAGTGTGTCCAACATAATTTTCCCTATTAAGTACATTGAGTTGGTTTCTAATTTGGTTCTCGTCCGGAAAGCAACACGTCAGATCATATTATGCGTTGATTTTCGTGCATTAGAAAGGGCCAGCATTAAATACCATTTTCCTCTCCCTAATATGGAAATGATTTTGCAACAAGTGCAGGGTCATGGATGATGTACTTACTTGACGGTTTTTCTAGTTATAATCAAATCAAGGTGAAAAGGGAAGATATATTTAAAACCACTTTTATTACTCATTGGGGCACTTTTTCTTATGAACGCATGCCTTTTGGATTATATAATGTAGGTGTCTCTTTTCAAAGAGATATGCAAATATATTTTGATGATTTGATCGGTAAAATTATTCAGATTTATCTTGATGACTTAACTTTGTATTCTAAAAACCAATCAAATATATTCAATCATCTTAGAAAGATTCTCATGTGATGCAAAAAATTTGGCATTTCTTTAAATCCTTCTAAGTCTATTTTCGGAGTTACCAAGGGAAAGCTCCTTTGACACATTGTCTCAGATTCAGGAATAAGATTTGATCCCGAAAGGATTATTGCTATCCTAAATCTTCCTGCTCCTACTTCCAAAAGGGAGGTTCAAGCTTTTATGGGTGTTGTTAACTTTGTCAATAGGTTTGTTTCTGATTTTGTTGTAATGTTAGAGCTAATTCAAAATGTCCTTAAGCAACATCGTTCCTTTTCTTGGACAAATGATGTTGAAAATTATTTTCTAGGGATCAAAAAAGAAATAAGTTATGCGTTGGTTTTAGCGAAGACAAATTTTGAGAAATAATTTATGATATATACTAATGTCATAGAGGAAGCAGTTTCTGATATCCTCCTTCAATGTGATGACCAAGATAATGAAAAACCAGTGGCTTACATGAGTCAAAGGTTGTCTGATGATGATTTTAAATATTCTTTTATTGAAAAGCATGGTTTCACTCTTGTTAAATCTGTTGAAATGTTTCACCACTTCATCTCAGGTAAGCATACACTCGTAAAATTCCCTTTAATTGTTGTTAAATTTTTACTCTCACAAACTTATCTTTTAGGAAATATTGCACATTGGCTTGCCAAGATTCAGGAGCATGATATAACCATCATGACTTCTAAAACTATCAAAGTACATGACTTAGCCCTCCACTTAGCTCAGCATGCTGAAATGAGTAAAGAAATTGATGAAAAAGATAGCACTCTATCAACATTGTTTTACATTGACAATCAAATCCTTCCAGTGTCTGACCATCCTTGCTATAAATATTTGGTTTACTACTTGAAAAATCAAATATTTCCAGATAATTTATACACTCATCAAAGAAGAATGCTTCGCCTCGAATATGCTAGATACATCATTATAGGAGGCTTCTTGTTTAGAATATATGTCGATGGTATGTTACTTCATTGTGTGAACAATGAGGAAGCACAAAAATTGTTGCAAGAAACTCATGGTTTTTAGAATTTTGTTATTCATATAGGAGGTCATGTTTCTGCTAAAACCACTTCTTTTAAGATTATCAGGAAATGGTACTATTGGCCTTCAATATTTCGTGATTCTTGTATATTTTCAAGATCTTGTGACAAGTGCCAAAAATTTGTTGGGAAAGAACGTCTTTCTGCTATTCCTTTACAACTTGTCCTCCCTGAGTTTCCTTTTTTAAAATTGGGTTTGGAATTTATTGGTCCTATTAACCCTCCATCTTCAGCAGGGAAAGTATTTATCTTGACAACCATAGACTATTTTACGAAATGGACTGAAGATGTCCCAGTTAAACATTTGCTGGATGAGCAGATGATTTGCTTTATTGAAACTAATATTTTTTCTAGATTTGGACTTCATTTGGAAATTATTGTAGATAATGGTCCCGCCTTTATTTCTACTAATCTGACCAAATTTTTAGCTAAGTTGGGGGTTAAAATTTTTACCTCATCATCATATTATTTCCAAGGTAATGGACAAGTCGAGTCTACCAACAAGAATCTGGTAAGAATTATCAAGAGGCTCATTGAATATAACCCTCGTCAATGGCACACTCTCCTCACTTACGCCCTTTGGGCAGATCGCACTACCACCGAGGTGAGCACTGGTTCCACTCCTTTTAAATTTTTTATGGTCAAGAAGCCATTCTTCCTACAGAGCAGGAAATTTCCTCTCTAATGTTAATGCTATAGGTCGAAGAATGAAATTGCTCTAATGTTTCTAAAATAATGAATGCACTTTTGGCTTTAGAGGAGAAAAGGATGTTTGCCTTGGATAATATAAAGAGAAGACAATAGACAATTAAAGGATATTTCAACAAAAGTGTCAAGGCTATCAAATTTAAAGTCAATGAGAAGGTATTGTTGTCGGATTCAGCTCATGTTGATAGAGGAAGGCATTCAACGTTCCAAAAATTATGGCTAGGTCCTTTTAAAATCGCTTTTGTCCTAGGTGCAAATTCTTACATTCTAAAGGACTTACAATAGAGATTGTTTTCCTATAACACTAACGGTTCCCACTTAAAACACTACGTGGAACCAACTTTAAAGTTTTAACACTGTATGGAATGTTTTTTATATAATAGTTTGTTTTTTGCTTCGATTCTACATTTCTGTTGTTACATTTTTGTCATTTCATTATGTTTTTTTTTTCAATTTTTCTTTTTTCATTTCTGCTGACATTTATTTCTATTTCTTTTTATTTGACTTCATTTCTTGTCAAAATAAAATGTGGGATAAGTTTTTCTATAGTGGCGCTATTCTGCAAAGTATTGTTAATCAATAACAATCAAGTTACAATGTTGTCATGATGTTCGCCGTGGAAGCATCAGTGAAATTTTTATTTGCTTCAATTGTTTTTTTATAAGATAGTTGGTTTTATCCCTCTTCTGCTTTCCTTTTCTTCTATCTATATCAAGATCCAAAAGAACATATCCGAAATTTTTTCTCCTTGAAGTCCAGGACACCTTAAAATAATTAATTGAATGATTATGCTTACAGGGATAAACCCCCTCATACTTAACACTTTCCATGAGTTATTCCCAAATTCCCAGTCAATTTTCCGTTAAATATGCTCACTTCCCCTGTGGAATAATCATTTTTATGTATATCTTCTTGATCTGATGTTATTGGTCTACGAAACTAGATATTCTGAATTCTTAATCTGTTGGAAACAGATTTCCCTGTGGAGTCCCCAGTTTGTTGACGATTAAAATTGCAACGACCAATTCTGTCCACAAAGGATTGCTAAAGAGCTATTATTTAATTATGATAATAATATAATACTAGTAGGTGGGACCCCCTTGTAGTCTAGAGGGGAAAGGATAGACATATTGCACATATTTTGTTGATGTTATGATGTTGCCTACACAATCCTACATTTTTTTATGATGTGGTATTGGTTTCATTTGGCATGATAATGAGTGGTTAATGCATTATTGTTTAATGTTGTTGGTAATCACTTGCGACACAAAACATTTTCCATGGGTATGAGGATCATGTTGTTTATAGGTGCTATGTTATAACCTTGTTACTAAATCATATATTTATTACTTATCCACATATATGAAAGGGATAATTAAATGGGAGCTTGATCAAAACAAAGAAAAAAACTATGAAAAGGTTCTAGAGTTATATAAAAAGGAAAGGAAATATGTATTAATCCTAAAGCCATGATAAAAGACTACATTGTAATCTACCCCAAATTTGTCAATTAAAAAAAATTTGTTAGGTGCATTAAACTCTTTGACCCTTCACTCTTTGTTCCACATAACTTTATTATCGTCTCATAGAAAAATAATGTTAGCATTTCTCACTACATCTATTTATAGATTATAGTATATATATCTACCAAAACAGTGATATGATTCTTATCTTTATACATATATATACATTGTTACCAAAGGACCCAACATATAACTAAAATCAGCACATTTCCACTTTATACGCATTGTGAAACTTAACACTTATCCATATATAAAACCCATATATGGCACCCTTAGTATGTGCCATTATGAATATGTATAAATCTTGTTGGATTTAGAATATGACATAATATTTACTCATTAATTATATATATATATATGTATAGCAAGCCTTAATAATTAATTTCATACTAGTACTATTCTTAACAATCGTATTGACGTAACATGATGGTCACTACATAAAACCCTTATCAAAGTCAAACATATATATAATACAAATCGTACCTCAGTTATATACTTATTATACACAGATGTTGTGATTCATTAGCATTGTTTTAACATGATATCCAACCAGATGTAATACAAACCATGGCATATTGAACTAGTTACTCAGCGCACAAGAGATCTCGTTATCGAGGGTGGTTACAAGGATTTTTCTCCCAACGAAAATGTGAAGGTCATATACCTTAACGCATATGTTCTATGTACTTACGCCACCAATAACCCGATACAGAATAATGTGAAACCCTAAACGACTTAGCGACAGATCCCGGTTTTGAATGCCTTTGGTAGCCGTGTTAATGGCGGGGTCTTTTCTGTCTATAACGAATTTATCACTGACTATTACAGTTAAGGGAAGCTTGCATCGTACTGATGCTTAGGCAGTTGTTCCCAATGCAAGCTTTCCATAATTGGTTATTCACATGGATACGGATATGTGCATCCTTGCCACCATTACTCCTCATTGATGGTGCGTCTGAGGTTACTCCATTTTCTCGTTTCCCTTTGGTTTCCAAAAAACTCTTTTTTTTTCTGTATGCTTGGGCTCGGTGAATACCCTGTGGTTTCCTTCTTTGTGTAAGACTGGTATTTGGAACTAATCTCGAACCTGGTAACGGATATGGAGGTGAACCCTAGTTGATGTTCTTCTCTGCATAGGTAATGTCCGCATTTATTTCTTCATGTTATTCTAATTCTAATGGATATATAAAATATGCTTGAAGGTTAAAAAGAAATAGAATCTTGCCTTCGTGGGTGGTTTCTCCCTACGGTTTCCCATGGTCTGAGCTATATTTCTAGATTATTCTTTTGTGTTCCTTTGTATTTTCTTACTTTTACTATGGGGCATTGTTTAACCCTTATTACTTCCACTTGTATTTATATATTTACTCTCTGTGGATGTCTTGATATATAAGAATTATGCAAAATGCTAACCCTGTAACCATTAGAAACTCTGTCCCGACAGTTATTTTGCATTTTGTGCATATTCTAAGGACAATTTTAAAGGTCACCTACTGCAATACTGCCATGTGGCATCTGGGGGTTTTTAATTCCATACAAATAAATATATAAGACCATTGGTTATACCCTTCATGAGACTCATAACTTTCGTTCTATGTAGTTTTTATTTCGTACTTTGTGGGGTTTGTTAATGGTGAGGCAAACATCCCTTCTATGGTTAATTCGTATTGCATATTCTGTGTGTGGGGTATAGTTATATGACCATACCATACATCAGCCTCTAAAACATTAATTTCGATGTTATGGATACGAATTAGATTACATATACTAGCACAGCAGTAAAATAGCTGCTGGTGAAAGTCGAAAGGCTGAGAAGATGAAATAAATCTTTAAAAGAATATATTAAATTTTATTATCTATTAACATATAAATTGTTGGGCTTCATTTATTTGGTGTTAATATTTTAATTTCTGTTAATCATTTAAGTGGCAATCAGTTAGCTATCAAAGTAATTTTTAAATATGATTAGGTAAATGTAAAAAAGTAAACACATAAACTGATGTCTTTATAATAGCTAGGAAGTTAATGATTGAAATCACAGCCATTTATTTTGTGTGACTACTAAGAATATTCCAGCCATATTTAATCCTGTCCATAGAAAACTTATTAAGCACTAAACCCCTATTAAATCTGCCCATTATCAATAGGTGTACGCCTTTCGGCGTAATAAATCTTAACCCCGAACCCTCGGTTCGTAAAATATCTCTATGGTTAAGTCGTTAAGTAATATTGATACCAATTTACATAGAGAGGTGTGGTAGAGAACTCTCTCATGCTCTATCTTAATTCCTTTAATTTGTAATTGTTTTACTCTGAATTTTACAATGTGCATGCTCAAAAATTTATTCTTTGTGTAGGAAAAAGGTTACCGGCCATATGAAAATTTTCTAACTAAACCTGTAAGGTTTCGTCTTAAACCTTCGCATCCCATGTTCTTACACAATTGTGTAAAATCCTAACCTATGCTCTGTATAGATATACCACGCATCATAATATTCTTTTTCTGTGGGAATCATTTAAAACCCGGGTAGGCAGAGGCATCACCTTACCCTCTGTGGGGTTGCGCAACTGTGTTTTTATTTAATTATTAAACACTGTGCAACATGTAATTCGTATAATTTACCATATGACTCATAACTTGTATAATTTCTTTATTTTTGTCAGAGTTATACTCTTGCATATTTTAATTCCTTGTTATTATAATTATATCTTTCCTTGTGTACTTTATAAAATACATTGAACTCAGATTTCATCAATTAATGGTGGGGCCCTGGTTTGTTTTTGCAAGGGTAACCATAAACTGGATTAAGAATCCACCCTCCCACTTTGGTCGTGGGTGGATCATCGCACCAATTCCAGTGGTGTTTGGGTCCTTTACCGAGTTCGAGATAAGTACTATTTCATCTTGGTTAATTAAGCAATTTCTATTCAATCATTTTCTTTAAGGATAGTATAGTTTGCCAAACCCTACACCTTTTATCTCTGTAGGTTTAATCGGTACGAAGGAAAATGGGTCAAGGAGGGCTTTCTTACTTGAGATATGTATTCGAGTTATGATCTTGGCGTTTTATGCAAAACTTCTCAGGTTTTGTCTACTAGTGGTACATGGGTCCTTACCCTAGGGTACTCCAGTGTAATAAATTTTGAACCAGGGTTTCCTGGCTATACAGATCATTTGTGATTTATTCTTAATTGAACATACAGGTTACTGAAACCATTTGAACAAGCTTCAAGTATTGTAATAGCTATGGTAGCATGTATTTGTAGCCCATTGAAAATCATTGTTTACAGACCTGATGTAATATAAATATGGATTGTTTAAATATCCTATCTGTTCTTTTATAGCCCTTGTACGATTTGAACAATGGTAGTTCCTTATACACTCATGCAAATCAAGGATCGATAAGATTTTTATTTGTATGAGACTATATATATATATATATATATATACAACTCCATGCATATATACCTCTCTCTCTCTCTCTCTCTCTCTCTATATATATATATATATATATATAACCCATATAAATAAGCTACACATTTTTAACATTTTCTTTTCGTGAAATACATAGGTATATCTACAAAGTTATGCATAGGATGTATAATTCACATTTAATCACAATAGAAGTACTGACTATCTCGATCCTTCCCTTTTTTATGAGTATCTATATGTATATATCGAGTCCAAATTTTATGTATATACTAACATCACATGATTTCATCATTCTTCTAATAATGGAAATCAACATAATATTATACATTCATTCAATCATTTATGTATTCACTAATATCACATAAACCCATGACACCTCTAAAAGTTTGTAATCAACATAATATTAACAAGAATACGAGTAAAGGTGTTGATCTAAAAACTGATGCTCGGACACAAATGGAGTAACCATGTTCCACCCAACCATAGAACATAACAACCAAGTTACTTAATTCAATCACCCCCTAGCCTAACCATGAGTCCATAAGGGAGAATTGAAATGATCCTCCTTTGCTACAATCCTCTTTTACAGATCCCAAATTCCCTTTCCTCACACTAAACAGTGTTCATAACAACAAGTAGTACTCTTTCTCCAACATACTAAGCAACGACCTACCTCCTCCATATGTTCTATATATTGTGCATCTTGTGCCTAGGTATTTCCTTCCATCCTAGGTAATTTTTGAAACTTTATAAATCCCTGATTTTCAGGGGTTTCTAGTGGTCAAATTCCTCATTTTCCACTTGTAAAAATCATCCCCAAGGAAACTCAAATCTGTTCCCCACTCATTGAGTCATGGTTAGTTGTTTTCAATCGGTTGTTCCATTTGTCTTCCAGCATTTAATATATAAAAATATTTTTCTTTTACATGTGTCACAATCAAAGAGTTAGTTGGGAAAATCAAATACTTACCCAACATTCATAATTACAATAATCAAATTCCAAATTCATATTTGTCAGAAATGGAAAATAATTTCCAAATATGAATCTTCCAAAAAGAGAAATTTATTCCTAGGTACACATAGACTTTAATAATTAATTATTTTTGGGGATATTACATCCTCTCCCCCTTAAGTACAACACTATACTCAATGTTCATTCCTCTCTCGGAAAAGGGTTGGATAAGATTTTTGTAGCTCTTCCTCCAATTCCCAAGTCGCCTCCTCAGGACTAAAGTGCTTCCATTTCACTTTTACCTGCGTGATGCATCTATTCCGTTGTAATGTTTATTTTCTATCCAGAATGTGCAAAGGTTTCTCTTGGAACTCACCTTCTAGTTCCACCTACACCATGTTCCAATCAATCATGTGACTAGGATCATGAATATACATTTTTAATAACGAAACATGACAAACATTATGAACTTTTAAATTTGCTAGAAATGTGATTTGATATGCCATGGGTCCAATTTGAGCTAAGATCTCGAAGGGGCCACAAAACCTGGGCACCAACTTTTAACAGTTTCTTAGCTTTAGAGAGCTTCTCCTTGCTTTGAATTTCATGTATACATAGTCCCCAACTTGAAATTCTTGGTGTCTCCTTTTTAAATCTGAGTAGATTTTCTATCTGTCTTGTGCCTCTTTTAAATTTTGTTGTACCTTTCTTACCATTTTCTCCATTTCATAAAGAATTTCTAGTCCCATCATAATTCTGTCAACTAGGTTATCTCAGTTAATCAGAGTTGTACATTTTCTTTTGTACAATAATTCAAAGGGACTCATCTTAGTTGATGTCTAGTAGCCATTATTATACGCAAATTTCACTAAGTGTAGGTATTCCTCCCACTTAGTTGGTTTCATTCTTATTTACATTCGTAACATGTTTTCCACAATTTTATCCGTTCGTTCAGTTTGCCTGTTTGTTCATGGATGGTAGCTTGTGATAAAATTTAGGTTAGTATCCAACCTTACAAACAATTCTTTCCAAAATGTTGACATAAACTTGACATCTCTATCTGAAATCGACATTTTTGGAATTCCCTGCAATCTAAATATTGTCTTCATAAATATTTCTATGATATTAATTGTTTATAAGTAGATTTCATAGGTATAAAATGTGCATACTTTCTAATTTTATCAATCACTACCATAATCGAATCATTTTTCTTTTGAGTTTTAGGGAAACCTATGATGAAGTCCAGTGAGATAATCTCCCACTTACACTTTGGTATAGGCAGAGGTTGTAGCAGGTCAACTGGATGCTAATGTTCAACCTTCACCTGTTGACAATCTAGGCATTTAGATAAGTATTCATCTATCTCACCTTTCATGTTAGGCCAATAAAACAATTTTCTCAAAGATGTTACCATTTTCTGGTATCTCGGATGACCAAAATATGGATTTTTGTGTACTTCATCCAAAATTGTTAACTTTAATTCAGCAAAATCTAGTATGTACAGCCTACTTTTGAACCTTAGTAGTACATTTTTATCCAAACTCATTGTTTTTCAGTACTCCGATGGGTTTACCTAGTCATACCACAGACTGGTACCTGCTGCCAGTAGACCTGTTCAGTATCCTGATGGGTTAGCCTCTTAAACCCTTAGAGACTGGACCTCCATCCTTTAAGATTTGAGTATAAGATTTGTTATGCAAGAATATGGGGGTACAATTCTGAAAACAACTTTCTCTTTCTCTTTCTTTTCAATTGGGATGGTATTTATGTTAGAGGATGATTTTCTGTTATATTACTTAGTGATTGTCCCGACGTAACGGGTACTTAAGCAGACGTGGCCTATCTAAAGATATGATATAATCAAGCTATGTAGTGTGTAGTGGATGGTACCATTGAGAAAGAACAAAAAATTATCTCTAGGCTCAACTTACTTTCTTCCTTTGTAGTTATTGTGATGTTTCCATGACTAACCGCTATTTAGACCTCCTTGTTACTCTTTGATAAAGACACTTGACTCACTTACTCAGGTTTCTTGGAAAAAATGTATGAGAGACCTCTAGGCTTTATAGTTATGGTATCACTTCTTTATACAGTGGTGAAGAGTTTCAAGAGAAACTACTTTTTAAAATGCCTTAAGAACAAGAAGATGAAAATATTTGCAAAAACAAGGTTAACTACAACAAGTCATTATTCATTTGATGCTTATCAGACAACAAGGTTCAAGTATAACAATGTTTCGAAGTCGAATACTTCTTTTATATTTCCTTGAAACTATCTACTCCTCATGAAATAAATACCTACAGAAGTCTCTAGAAAAAAAACACACTCTAAAATATCAAAGACTAATGAGATCAAGTCACTGGAACATGTATCTCATAGCTATTTTATCAAAATAAAATGTAAAATGACATTGCATTAGACTCTAAGCAAAACTAACAACATGCAACTTTTATTTACTATCCTACCCTACCTAAAAAGAAAGGGAAAATCTTTATTCAAGTGTAAGAACGCTTCCAATGTAACCATGTGTGGAGAAAGATAAGAAACATACTCATATCCATGTATGAAAAATTTACCACAGTGATTACCTAGATATGAAGAACCAACCAACCTACTTGGTTGGGCATCAGAAGATGTTGAAAAGGAGAATAGTATTGTGGCCTAATGACGTCTTGAAACCAAATTTCAATGGAATCTTGATGTTCATCAACAGTAATTTATATGCTCTCCTTCATCATGTTGTGTAGATCCTTTTCTTCTAGATGTTTGATTTATGAAGTGCATAAAGGATCTGTTGAGATGGATGTTGAGAACTCCTCAATCTTAGGTCTTAATGATTTCTGTCCACTCGATGTAGTCCATAATTTTTTAGCTTCCTTCACATTTTGGCGAGGAAAATCATTTTGTAGCTCATAGGACCTTGATTCTTCTAATATTTCCGAAGAGGTAGATAGGTTCTTGACTATTGTCAAGATGTGTTCTTTCTGAAAAGAAGAGATCCCAACTCTTGCTAAGATTTGAGAGAGTTCTTCCAAACTAATGGTCACCTTCGAATTCATCTTATCATTTGATAAAACTTGGTTCACACAAAGATGATGTCCACAAATCTAGGATCTCCTGATGGTGGTAAAAAAACAAAGGTTGTATTGTTTGGTTCTGCAGAAGGCTTGAGTAGTCTTGCGTCATGTCCCACTTTACTAATGCTTCAATTTCTTGTTCTATAGTGCTCCTTGTTTTAGTCTCTTTAGAGACTGCTTTAGCTCTTTGGGTTGAGCTAACTCTTATTTTTTGGTATCAGTCTGCGAAGCTTATGAGTGGAATGTTCCTTCCAAAGAGATCGGAAGGAGCCTTAGTTGAAAGGTCTGACTTTGATTTAATGTATCTACCTTGTGGGTCTCTAGTCCTATTCATGAAAGAAAGTAAAAACAAAAGATAAATGCTACCATGTGGTTTCTAGGTCTATTTCATGAAAGTAAACAAAAAGAAAAAGAAAAAATACCATTGGTTTTGGGGGAACCTGCTATAGTAGATGTGCAGGTTCTTACCTCTTGTCTTAAATCTACCCCACCACCAAGCTAATGCTAAGGTATAAGGATGATCTATTTCTTAACTACTTCTTACCTTAAGACAACTCCCCAACAATGGTGCCAAAAATTATGGGTGTTATATATGCACTAAAAACATAGTAAAAACCCTTTAATTAAATTGTCAACCTGGGGTATGTAAACTTAGAAATGTAGCAAAATATATGCCAAAGGTAGAAGGGCTGGTATGAGTATATTCTAACTAATGAAAGAAACTATCTAAGGCTAATATACTCAAGAAAACCTATCTAATTAGCAAACCCGACTAAGCAACTTGAAACTAGGTAACCTAAGTACTTTTGGGCCAAGGATCGATGGATAGTTCCTAAGAAAGCAAGTAAAACCCTATCTAAAGAAAACTAGTTCAACAATAAGCAAAAGAAAACTACTAAGCATAATAAGCAAATGACAAAAGCAAACTTCTTTAACTTGCCAACCTATATTCAATGAGAAACTACCCTATGAAAGGAAATAAATAAGCAAGTAATCAAATGCACCTATCTAACTTATTAAAGAAAATAGACAAGTAAGCAAAGATACCTAACTAACCTACTAAAGAAAAATACAAGTAAGCAAAGGCACCTAACTAACCTACTAAAGCAAAAGACAAGTAAGCAAAGGCAACTAACTACTACAAGTAAAACTTTTCATTGAACAACTATCTAGCCTAAGAGGCAAGTGAACTAAATGCCTAATGCAAAACTATTTCTAATGCGTGAAAGGAAATCTAAATTCTCAATGCAATGCATGAAAGGAAATCTATTCTATTGAAAGTAAGAAAGATTAACAACTATTTCTTAATCTATGATAAGAAAACTAGTATCTAATCTATCAAAGAAAAAGACTATATATCCTACAACAACAAGGAAATTATCTTATAGTCTATGAAAGTGGGAAACTATCTTCTAACCTATGAAAGCAAGAAAACTATCTTCTAACTTACGAAAGCAAGAAACGATATTAATTAAGAAAATTCATACAAATATTCATAATTGAAATCTAAATTCAATAATCAACTACGAATTTGAAATTGCAATCTAGATCTAAGAAAGAAATTGCATGAAGTAAACTAAACTAGTTCTATTTAATAATTCAAATTTGCAAAAAGAGAAATGCTTATAAACATAAATTAACAATATTCCAACATATGACAAATAATGAAATGGAAAAACTAACCAACAATTAAAGAAGCAAAACTAAGCAGCAATTAAATAAGAAATATGGAAATAAAAACTAGGACTAACACTACCCATCCATCGAAACCCTGCCAAAGAAAGCATGCGTTAAAACTCTTTTTTTAAATTATGTTTTAAACTCTAACTAATCTATTTCAGCATACATAAATTCTAGTCTATTATTCAATCACACGAGGGTTAGTGGCTTAAGCTTAATCTTATCTATACTAATTAAGAAATCATTGCATACTAACAAAACTCCTTCATATTAACCTGTAAAAGGAAACTAACACAATTAAACTATAACAACAATTTATACGGTGAGAAAACAAGATGACAATTCATGTACAAGAAAAGAAATAAAAATACATCCACGCTATTTAATTCACAAGTAAATCCATAGGATGGTTACCCAGAATGTTGGTGGGCCCCCCAACAGTCATGGTTACTCTTCAAAAGCACACCATGAACTTCAACACAACGATTTCACCATTAAAACTTAAAAACACAGTTTCACACAATTCTGGCAAAACGAAAATGGCACAACAGAGACAAAATTGTATTTGCCTCTAACACACTAACTCTTCTACGTTTTAACAATCTTATGATAATCCTAGAAATATTTATAATGTTTACATGCCAAGTGGTCGACCACAGGAGGGTTGAACCACTTGTAATTTTGGAAAATTACAATAAATGATGCCCTAACTACCGAAACTGAGTGAGCCAATAATCGCCCTCTTGGCCAACTGAATCTGAGTTTTATGGAGCTTAGTAGCTGGAGGGGCGATCATGAAGAAAACACATGTGCTTGATTTTTCCATCACTGGCCACCAATGCCATAACCGCCAACTCACCCTATGTTTTTGTGCAATACTGAGTGCTGGAATGAGTGTTGGATCTGGTACCGAAACGACTGCTAGAACGAGTGTCGGATCAAGTGTCAGAACTAGAAACATGGTGTGTTTTTCATTATAATATTAGAAAAACATGAATTAACTCTTGGAAATCATAGAACATGCTGAATTAAACTCGATTTAATCATTAAACATGAATTACACGTACCTTATGCCGATCATACCATTTTATCATCAAATTCTTCAAAAAGATCCTTCAAAAGATGAAAAACACATATATACATATGGAAAAAGTGTATAATATCCGTCATGAAAATGATCATATCTCAGGCCCAACACATGGTCGAAAATTTATTCTCTGTGTAGGAAGAAGGTTACTGGCCATATGCAAAATTTCTAACTAAACCTGTAAGGTTTTATCTTAAACCTTCACGTCCCGTGTTCTTAAACAGTAGTGTAAAATCCTAACCTATGTTCTATATATATATATATATATATATATATATATATATATAGCAGGTGTCGTAATATTCTTTGTCTGTGGGAATTATTGTTTAAAACCTAGGTAGGTAGAGGCATCGCCTTACCCTTTGTGGGATTGCATAACTATTTTTTTACTTAATTATTAAACAATGTGCAACATGTAATTCATATAATTTACCATATGACTCATAATTTGTATAATTTCTTTATTTCCATCATAGTTATACTCTTGCATCTTTTAAATACTTGTTATTATAATTGTAGCTTTCCTTTTGTACTTTATAAAAGACATTGAACTCAAATTTCATCAATTAATGGTGGAGCCGTGGTTTTTTTTGCGAGGGTACCCATCAGCTGGAGTAAGACCCCACCCTCCCCCTTTGGTCATGGGTGGATCGTTGTAGCAGTTTCAGTGGTGACTGGGTCCTTTACCGAGTTTGATATAAGTAATCTTTCATCTTGGTTAATTAAGAAATTTATTTTCAATCATTTTCTTTAAGGATAGTATAGTTTGCTAAACCCTAAACATTTTATCTCTGCAGTTTTAATTAGTTTGAAGGAAAACAGGTCAAGGAGGGCCACCTTGCTTGAAAAATGTATTCGAGTTCCGATCTTGGCGTTTTATACAAAACTTCTCAGGTTTTGTCTACTAGTGGTATAGGGGTCCTTACTCGAGGGTACTCCACTGTAATAAATTTTGAACTAGGGTTTCTTGGTTGTATAGATCGTTGATGCTTTATTCTTAATTGAACATGCAAGTCACTGAAACCATTTGAACAAGTTTCAAGTATTCTAACAACTACTGTAGCATATATTTGTATCCCATTGAAAATCATTGTTTACAGACCTGATGTAATATAAATATGGACTGTTTAAATATCTTATATGTTATTTTATATCCCTTGTACGATTTGAACAATGGTAATTCCTTATACACTCATGCAAATCAAGGATCGATAGGATTTTTATTTATATGAGACAATTATATATATATATATATNAGAAGGCAACTACCCATTTCTAACATTTCCTTTGCGTGAAATACATAGATATATCTAGACATTTATGCATGGGATGTATAATTTATATTTAATCAAAATAGAAGTATACAATAGATCGATCCTTCCCTTTTGTATGAGTATCTATATGTATATATTCAGTCAAGATTTTATGTATATACTAACATCACATGATTTCATCATTCTTCTAACAATGGAAATCAACAGAGTATTATACATTAAGTCAATCATTTATATATGCATTAACATCACATAAACCCATCACACCTCTAACAATTTTTAATCAATAGAATATTAACCAAAATATGAGTAAAGGTGCTTATCTGAAAATTGATGCTAGGACTCAAATGGAACAACAACGTTCCACCCAAATGTAGATCAGAATAGCCAAGTTACCTATTATGTTCACCCCCTAGCCTGACCATGAGTCCATAAGGGAGAATTGAAATGATCCTCCTTTTCTACGGTCCTCTTTTACATATCCCAAATTCCCTTGCCTCACACTAAACAATGTTCATAACAACAAGTAGTACTTTTTGTCCAACATACTAAGCAATGTCCCGCCTCCTCCATATGTTGTATATCTTGTGCATCTTGTGAATAGATATTTCCTTCCCTCCTTGGGGATATTCACAGCTTTACAAATCCCTAATTTTTAGGGGTTGCTAGTGGTTATATTCCTCATTTTCCACTTGTAAAAATCAGCCCCGAGGCAACCCAAATATGTTCCCCACTCATGGAATCATGGTTAGTTGTTTTCAACCTGGATGTTCCATTTGTCTTCCAGAATTTAATATACAAAAAGATTCTTATTTTACATGTGTGACAATCAAAGAGTTAGTTGGGAAAATCAAATCCTCGCCCAACAGTCATAAATAATTAATTACAATAATCAAATTCCAAATTTGGATTTTCCATAAATGGAAAATAATTTCCAAATACGAATTTGCCAAGAACGGAAATTTATTTCTAAGTACACATAGACTTTAATAATTAATTATTTTTGGGGATATTACATACATGCAAACTTTGAATGAAAGAATTAATTGGTACAGGTTTTAGTCCTAGCTATTATACTATGGTTTGGTTAAAGGAATATGAAATTTTGATTTAAAGTTGAAAGGAGGCACATATAACAATGTTGATATGTGATTATTGTGTGGAGTTATGGAAAAGGTTAACATAGATATATGAGATATATCGGGTGGTGCACTATCCAATATATATGGTATCAGATCTTACAGTGGATATGGCATTCAATTATGCATTGGTTATATGGCTTGATTTTAATGGTGAATGTATTGTTAGTGGGTTGTCTCATACATGGAATTGAATGGGGCCAGGTGAGGAAGCAACATGAATTTATTGCATGTCACTCCAAACACCCCTATTTCCCATCACCATAGAATTATTGCATTGTTGCATTGTTTCATTGTTGCTCTGTTGGTTGTGAAGCTTGACGCAACCTGCCCTCACTGGCGCGGTCGCTCCACCAGGACCTCCTCTCACTTAGGCCCGAAGGGTCCAAGCCCTTCTTATTCCTCTCGGGAATGATGTACCCACAGATATACTTCCACACGATTCTTCCTTCGGGACTCGGGAGCTCGGACCTCGCGATATCGCGAGCCTCGCAGCCTCGTTCCTTTACCTCTTCAAACCCCGAATGCCGCGGCGCCGAGTTCTCGCTACAACGCCACCTGTATCCGGCTATGCTTCCGGGTCCCACGCTGCCACGTCAACCTCGGGGTTTCGCGAATCGCGAACCCGTAATGCAAAGTTTCCTTGTTGCTGGAAACCCCGAAGGCCGAGACCCCGATGCTTCGGATCTGAGCCACCTGTCCGTGCTCGAATCGACGACCCCTATCGTATCGGGAAATCGCACTTCGCGATTTCAACGTGCATGTGACTCTTGCACTCACCAACCCCGATTCTCCGATACGCGATGGCCAAGGGTTCCTCCACTGCCGGAGGGTTAACCTCCTCGCCTCTTCTCCCAGATCCAACGATCCTCGGGTTTCGCGAGCCTACACGACGATTCAGTTCGTCGATTCTCTTCCGCTATGAAGAAATCCCTGTCCCGCCACCTTCATCCGGTGCAACTGAACCAAGGCGTTATCTCCCCAGCGCTTCTTTCGACTCAAGCTCTTTCAAGAGGTTCTTTGAACACGCTCCTTGTGCTCGGTCTTCAATCACTTCTGAAAGTGTTGAAGTCTCCTGAGTCCCGTGCGTCCCCGCTCGCAACAGGTTCAACTCTCCTTCTCTAAGACTTGCTACTGAGACTCGAATTTGACCTGCACTCACCTGCACGGCTCGAATACCTCAACCCCACTCTGGGAAACGGAGAACAAAAGTTCAACTGCTTAGCCTCCTCGACGCACTCTATGCGGAGGTATTGAACTGCACTCGATGCAGGAATCTCCTGGCCTAAGCAGAGAAACAATTGAATCTCATTCTCTCAGGTTCCTAACCTGATATGCAATCACATAAGCAGCATATAACAAATAAGCATAAAATGAAGCAAACATACACAAGCACAATATCAGCAACACAGAGATCTCAAACGCATCCATGGAATTGAATCAGGGCTCTTCCTATTAATTCAATAACTGTACATGGAGGTTTCTTCACAAGCTCTCTGCTCTGCTCTCTCTTGCTCTTGTATGAATGAATAATAATAATACAATGATACAAGGGAGGGTGCCTATATTCCGTTTTCCCTCTCTAAACTAAAACTGTCTAATCTACAGTTAATTATTCTATCTACCTGCATTAACTCTAAGTAAATGCCTCAGCTACCTAAGGACTAGAG
>ML791701.1:138554-202081 GCA_009831015.1 Picea engelmannii | reverse complement strand
CGCTTCATCTCATCAAAACATTAATGTTTGGCGCAGCCATATATTACAATGGTTCAAAACTTGGATGCTGGCGCTTTCCAGCTGTTCCTTTTCCTTCACGCGCTGCTCGGTTGATAGTTCGTGGATGCTCTCGTGGATGCTCCTGCATCAAAGCTCCACATTTTCAAGATTGGAAAGGGAAAAGTTGACTGGTTCACCATTGAAACGATTTTCTCATAGGTATGGATTTGAAATTTCCATCCATGATGGAATATCTATTTTATGAATCAAATGGTGGCTCCGGAATGCATGGATTATGTGTTATCTTGAGTTTTTTTACTATGTGTAAATATGGTGCTATGTTTCTCTGTGATGACGAAATGTTGATAATTGTAAGTAGAGTAATGGGTATTATTGAATATAAAGGTTGTGCATTGGTTATTTTCTCAGTCAGTATTATTTTTCATGATGGTTCTCTGTGGAATAATGGTGATGGTGGTGAAATGAAGCTCTGAGTTTGACGATTGAGGGTTTTTAACCACCGTTCTATGTATCAGTGGATTTAAACTCATTCTCCCTCTCAGTCATTGTTGTAATCTTGATCCAGTCCCAGGGAAACTATCGACTGTTGGGTGCATCTATTATCTAAACCCCGAACTGTTTTTGATGGCTTATTATTTACTGTCTCTTCACTGAAAATATTTCCAAAGGCCTAGTCATGGTTGACCCAAATGTTAATGCAATCCTTTGTGGGTATCGAATTGATACGAGTTATATCTTGGCATTCTTTCACAAAGAATGTTGTGTGTCCTCACTATCAATTGTTGTCATAGGTTATCAACCTCCTAGGTGTTGGAAAGAGACATTATCTCTCTTTGTTTTGAGTACCCTCCATTGTTTAAGTTAATCCTCATTCCTATTTTGAAGTGTTAGAGGCACCTATGTGCAACTAGGTTGTTTTACTCGAATTTCCTTTTTCTCTCCTTGGGCGTTCACTTATGTTTTTGTCAAAGGATTGGAATTATAAGATGAAATACCAAACTTTTTTAGAAGAGTGTGGCTCTCTGTTTTCAGGATTACATTGTGGTCTATGTTTGATTAATAAATGGAAAATGGATATGAGGATTTGAAAGACCATTATCTCTCTGTGTTTAAAAAAAAATACAAGCAGCATTTCCTTTCCTCTCTGCATTTAATTTTTTAAGAGCCTGACTTAGACTCTAACTACCTTTTCCCTCCTCGAGCATCTTCTAGGGTTTGTCAAGTTTTGGGTTATCATTTTAATGATTGTGTGAGTTTGAAGGAACGTTCTCCATCGTTTATAAACCCATCCTTTTAGTCAAATCTCTATGTGGTCCTTCTGTGATGAATGTGTTTCAACAAACAAGAAATAAAATGAGTGGTTTCATACAGTCGAGAGTTGTATTTCTATTCATTTATGGTATCGATCACTGTGTTTAATCCAAAATGATCTTGATTTGATAACAAGACACCTGTGTGAGTTTCACCAATCCAGATCAGGGTTGCGACAAGTTAAAAGATGTGCATGTGTGTCAATTTAGTTAAGTTCACTTCATATATGATATGGTTCCAAGGGAATCATTGTGCAAACTATCAATTTCTTTTAAAATAAGTTTGCATATGTTGATGCACCCAAAAAGCACACTCAGGGTTCCATTTTGTTTTGAGTTAGTTGTTGTGGTCCGCTCAAGATTGTATCAATTATATGATTAAATATCGTGTGTTATGATTGGTCCCTCGCATATTCTCTTAAGTCTGTCTGTGATTGAAAAGGCACCTATGTATAGTAAATTGAGCCCAATTTTTTATTAGAGGAAAATGACTATTGATTATTTATCATGGTGCATTACTGATTATTAGGGATAAATGTTTGGAATAATATAAGGAAAATTGTTGTGCATGTTTTGTTTATTTTAAAAAAGAGATTGGCATTAGTATATATAGTATTGTCGAATGGAAAATGTTTACATAAGTTATAATGCACAGACTGTTATAAAATAAGGATTTTTGGGAAATTTGATTATTATCGAGACAACAAACAATTGTATACATTTGAGGAAGAGTGAATGTTTTGGTCTTAGAAGTGCATTCCTTTTGGATGCAAATTTGAAATAGAGTTATGCTAGTTTATTGATTTAATTTATTTTATGAACAATATCCATCTAGTTCCCTTTGAGTTTGTCACTTTTCTCTCATCAAAAATCCCCTCACGATCCCAAATTCATTTTGCACTCCCTGTTTACTAAAATTAAATTAAAACTCTCTATGATAATGATTAAAAAAATAACACAGAGATAGATGACAAATAATATGTTTTGATTATTGTTGCACAATAAATTGCTTAATGAATGGTTGAGAAATAATCATGTTCTTATTTCCTTCATTTTCTCACTTTTTCACTCAATACAATCCCCTTAGATATCCATGAAACCTAATTCATCCCCTTCTCATTGAGAATTATTAAATCAATTTTACAAATTGGATTGTTTGGGTTTGATGTGATTGTTGAGACAAACTTTGTTTCATATTAAGAGAGTGTCATGTATGGTCTGTTTAAGAAGCTAGTTGATAATAATTGGTGCATACATGATGAGCTTCTTCAGAACGGTAATTCATGGCTGAAATAATATGGGCAGATGAAATTGGAATAGAGGGCCTAGAAGTCCCAGATTCTCAATACATTTTGATGCAGATCCTCAAGAGTTAAACCATCTCTTTCAAGTTGGATTTTTCAATTGGATTGGAAAACGGGTAGTCCATCCTAGACTAGAGAGTCCTCCCTTCCAACTCGAGCATGTCTCTAGTATCCTTGTTCCCCCTCATGTTTTTTTGCAACCTGAAGTTCCTGAGAACGACGGATCACAGGATATTGTTCACCCAACAGTCTTGCACCATCGTGGCTAGTCAAATTTGTCTTTACCTTATCCTCATCCACCTGTTAAACCAAATGTCTATATTTCCCCTGCACACTCAATTGCACAGTCCTCCCATGCAAGAAAAAGACTCAAAATTGAATCCAACCACATGCATGAAAAAGGAAAAGTTTTTGTTGCCCCCTCCTCCCCCTCAAGTGATTCAGCCAAATCTGTATCATATCGTATGCACTTGAGACATGATCATTTCCATGTCCTCTGTGAGATAAAGCCTCAAGGTTCTACACAGATTAAGGCTTATTTAGGGAAGTCAAAAGGGGATAGAAACAACAAAGGAAAAATTTCCTCTCAAAGTGGCAAATACAGTTTTTTATTATGTTTTATTATTGTTTTATGGAGAACAGTGGACTGCTGAAGGTTTTGGACAACAAACTATTTTTGGATATTTTTGGATATTATATGTTTGGATATGATTTGAAATATTATTGATATTTAATTTTTAAATTATGGAAATGATTATGGAAGCCACAAGGATGAACGTGTTTGATTTATTTTCTAGTTATGTTTATTTTTGTTAAGAAATTAAAGGGAGTCACAACGGGTCCCACGTACTAGTTATTATATATTGAAAGACCCTTATTATTAATTCTTCCCCTAAACTAAAACTTAGTTGAGATTTAGTTAACTTAACTAAATGAAGTAGTTGAGCTACTTCAACTAATTTGGAATGCACAAAAGCCAAATAAGAAGGAAGAACAAGGGGAGAATAGAAGGGGAAATCATACTAACGTTTTCTCTTAAGCTTTATTAAGATAGTTCAGTTTTCATTCATTCTTCAAATCATCAAAGGCCTATTTCTCTTTTATGACAGCAGGGTGATATTTTAGACAACAAGGTTCAAAGATGAATCATATCATTGAGACACTCATTTTTAGATGTGTTGATCTATATTAGATAGTCTGTGTAGACTTTTATGTTTATGAATTAAATTTCATGAATGATAAAGGATATTGTGCAGAGTCAAGTGGGAAGAAATATGTGGCAAGCTGATTTGGATTTTAAAGTTCAGTTTTTACTTCTTGTTAAAGTCCTTTTGTATGGTTTTCATCGGGGATATATAAGTTTGACCTTGGTCCATGCCCCCCACAGGTATTTTGTAAAGAGAACAATTATTTTTATTTCTTAGAATGAAATAAAGAGATTTATATTCTGTCTCATCTGTGTTCATATGTGACTTGGTATTTTTTCTTTTGATCTCCACATTTTCTTTTGCAATCTGATATATTTAGAAAATTCTATTAAAAATGTTATATTTTTGCAACAATATTTTATTCAAAAAATTATCCTAAGACCTTGTAATTAATACTTGTGAATTGGGAACACTTTTGAGGCTATAAACATAGGATAACATTCCCGACTATCTTTCCTTAGCCAAGCAAGATCCGAAAATGCTTGAGTAAGATAATTTCATATCTTTTCCTCAACACTATGTTTCCTTCATTGGAGCATGAACCATAAAAGTGCATATGCCACATACCATCCTCTATGTCGATTTGTTCCAAAGAAGTGGTGTCCTCGTATATGAAGATGGAATACACTCCGAGGTCCTCCTCACTATAATTCACATCAGGTTGTGGGATGTTTTCTATGTAAGGTGAAATTCTCCACTCCCTTAGGAATATAATGTTTTTACCATTCTGAGGAAGGGATAAGTGTGTCATGTCAAGTGAGAGGTACACCCATCAAATCTTTCCAAACTCTTCCTAAGCTGATCGAGTAATTACTCATCAATATCAATTACCTGAATATTAAGGGTTGTCCTTATTTCACGATGCACACACAAAACCAAGTTCACGTCCTTGATTTCACCTACGGTCATTTGTTGTAAAAATTTATAAGAGAGCATGATTCTAAAATTTTCATTTGTACAAGACAAGGCTATCTCTTCCATAATAATCTTTGACATTACACTTGGGTCTGAACCGTCGTCAATGAGACAATAATGGGAAATTTTGTCCATAATCTTTACCGAAATTAAAAAATGGGGATTTTTTTCGAGTGTTCCTAAATTTATGTACACCTACTTTATTTATAGTTGAATCGTCTTCATCTACCTCTTTTGAGAGGTTGGATACAATTGAATATTTCCCTTCCAGAATTTTTTTTATATGATTTTGCTGCTCAAGGACGAAAACCATGTCCAGGAGAGTAGCATCATCTTTAATATTAGCCAATTAATTGGGAATGTTGTATTTGGAAGAGGGAAGACGGGAGGTAGTTCCTTGACTGTCAGGAGATTTAGAAACCTGAACAATAGTAGTTGGTGAAGATGAGCTTGGGATTGAACAAGTGTGAGGAGGATCATATTTACCTTTTGGAGCATATGATTTATTCCTAGTATTTATGATCATAACATCCTCTGGCTCTGCAAAGTATAGGAGAATAATAGTAGTTTCAGGTCTTTTACCAAATCTTTTATCTCTGGCACTCGTCTTTACTTCACATGTACTTTCCTCGCGGTGTTCCTCGCAAAATTTACACCAACTATAAGGCATGATATCTTTAGGTTGAAAGTTATTTTCATTAAAATTCTTAAAGGGCAGTGAAGAAGAAGATGAGGCCCCAGGGGTAATAGAGGGGACATTTAATTTTCTCTCATATTCTATCATTCAATTATTCATGTATTTTACAAGTTATAAGAGGGAGGACATATCCATCTGTTTAACTGAGTATCCCTCAGGAAGACCTGTTCTTTTGAGATATTCTTCATACTCTAAACAAGTATGTAGAGTGGAACTAAGGTTAACAATGGCCTTTTCCTCAAGCCTATGATGGTAAAGGGAAATTAATTAATTATAATAAAGCATGAAATCGGATTGGTTCTGAGGGGGAATGAGTTCACAGATCTGGTTGTATAATTTGGTGAAACACAAGTTGAAATACTTGATAGTTTAACCGTCCTTATATGCAATTTTATTGTACTCCTGTAACTGCTCGGCTGGGCTTTTGGAATTCCCATAGGTAGACTTGGACAAATATACTAAATCGTACCAAGTATAAATAATATTAGGAGGAAGTTCAAAGAAATCGGTCGCAACCTTCCCTTCAAGGGAATTCACAAATAAGTGCATACAAGTGTCATTAGCATTGGCTCCTATGTTGTGACAAGCATTAGAAAATTCCGCCAAGTGCTCATTCATAGTGATAGTGTTATTCCCTAAAAACCTAGCGAGATTCTCTTTGAATTTAGGAAGTGGACGAGTAGGAGGTGCTAGGTTAAGAGGGGAGGAAACATGCCATGGAGTCGTTGTAGCATCTTCTTCACACTAAAAAAGCCCATACATTTTTATGACCTTCGCGGGGTTTGTTGTCGATTGGACATGTACTTGATGAATATACAATCTGCCAATCAATAACAAGGAACAAGGTTCAGATGAAGAAGCACCTCTAGTGCCACCAGAGCCACCACTAGATGCCATCTTGCAAACGATAGGTAATGGAGAGAAAGATGAACTGGTTGAATCAAACAAAGTTCTTCTTAGAGTACCTTTTTGGAGTAACAAAACATTTTTTCTTCTTCCTATTTCAACAATAGGATTAATCTTAGGTGATAAACCTCTTCTTCTCCTAGAGATATGAGGGTTTAAGGACATGAAATGGAGATCAAAACTATAGGAAAAAGAAAGCTAAAGTTGATTTCTAGGTTTTCTTTGCCTAGCTTCCCAACGTTCTTGGATACTTATGTATTTTTCAATTTCTTCTCATGAGCATTCAACCTCAACCTGAGTATTAGTCGTCTCTAAGATGGTATTAAACAAGGTTAAAGCAATGTTGGTTTGATCCTTAAGATCAAGCTCAATATTGGGATGTTTTGCAATAGGTATAGTCATGAAGAAAGGAAATGATCAAAGATATAATATCATAAATATAAATATATTCAATAAAAATCAAGCTTATAATCAACCAAAGATATACTGAAGATCTCCCCAGTATGGTTGCCAAATAAATGTTCAGGAAAAGATATGAATTTATTTTACTCAAGCATTTTCAAATCTTGCTTGGCTAAGGAAAGAAGATGAGAATCTTACCCTATGTTTATACCCTCAAAAAATTGTTTCCCAATACACAAGTATTAATTGCAAGGGCTTAGGTTGATTTTTTAAATAAAAAATTGTTGCAAAATATAACATTTTTATACAATTTTATGAATATATCATATTGCAAAATTAAATGTGGAGATCAAAAGAAAAAATACCATGTCACATATTAACATAGATGAGACATAATAGAAATTGCTTTATTTCATTCCAAGAAATCAAAAGAATCATTCCCCTTACAAAATCCCTATGGGGGGCATGGTCCAAGCTCAAACTTAGATATCCCCGATGAAAACCATACAAAAGGACTTTGGCAAGAAGTAAAAACTAAACTTTAAAATTTGGATCATCTTTCCACATATTGCTTCCCACTTGACTCTGCAAAATATCCTTTATTATTCATGAAATTTAATTCATTAACATACAAGTCTACATAGACTATCAAAGATAGATCAACACCTTTGAAACAAACATCTAAATGATATGGTTCATGTTTGAACCATGTTGTCTACAATAGGACCATGCTGTCATAAAAGAGAATTAGGCTTTTAATGAATTGAAGAATGAATGAAAAATGAATTGTCTTGATAAAAGTCAAGAGAAAACCTTAGTATGATTTCTCCTTCTATTATCCCCTTGTTCTTCATTCTCATTTGTCTTTTATGAATTCCAAATTAGTTGAAGTAGTTCAACTACCTCATTTAGTCAAGTTAACTAAAACTCAACCAACTTTTAGTTTAGGGGAATAATTAAAAATAGTAATAATAAAGGGTATTTTATTAAATAATAACTAGTATGTGGGACCCCTTTTGACTCCCTTTAATTTCTTAACAAAAATAAAAATAATAGACAATCAATGAAACAAATCCCTGCTTGTGTCTCCCATAATCATTTCCACAGTTTGAAATTTAAATATGAGTGATATTTCAAATTATATCAAAACAGGTAAATATCGACAATATCCAAAAATAGTTTGTTGTCCAAAACTTTCAACAATCCATTGTGCTCAATAAATCAATAATAAAACATAATAAAAAACCATATTTTCCACTTTGAGAGGCGATTTTCCCTTTGTTGTTTCTATCCCCTTTTGACTTCCCTGAATTAACCTTAGGTTGTATAGAACCTTGAGGATTGATCTCAATGATGGTATGGGAAAAATCATCTCTCAAGTGCATACAATATGATACTGACTTGTTTGAGTCACTTGAAGTAGAGGAGAGGGAATAAATGGATTTTCCTTTGCCATGCATATGGTGGGGTTCGGTATTAAATCTTTTCTTCATGTGGGAGGACTATATAGGTGAGTGTGCTGGGGAAATATGAACATTGGGGTTAACAGGTGGAGGAGGACGATGTAAAGAAAAATTTGGCCAGACACAATGGTGGGAGACTGTTGGGTGAACAATCTCCTGCCATCTGTCATTATTGGGAACGTTATGTTCCAAATAAACATGAGGGAGAAAAAGGATACCATGGACATTATAAGGATAGAAGGGAAGCCTCTCTGGCCTAGGTTGGACTATCCCTTGTCCAATCCAATTGAAAAATCCATATTGAAAGAGTCGGTTTAACTCTTGAGGATCGACATTGAAATGTATTGAGAATATGGGCCTTTTAGGCCCTTCATTCTAGTTTCATCTGCCCTATTTTTTCGGCCCTGACTTCCTCTACTGAAGAATCTCATCCTGTATGCAACAACTATTAGCAACTAGATATTTAAACAAACCATACATGACATTCTTTTAATATGAAACAAAGTTTGTCTCAACAATCACATCAGACCCATGCAATCCAATACATAAAATTTATTTAATAATTGTCAAATGAGCAGGGGGTGAAATAGGGCTCAAGGATATCTAAGGGGATTGTATTGAGTGAAAAAGTGATATCGTGACCGGGAGTAAGAACATCATTACTACTCTATAATTCATTAAACAAATGACTATGAAACAATATCAAAACATATTAGTTGTCATCTATTTCTGTGTTATTTTTGTATTGTTGTCATACAAAGTTTTAATTTAATTTTAGTGAACATGGCGTGCAAAATGAATTGGGGATCGTGAGGGGATTTATAATGAGCAAAAAATGAGAAAATGAGAGGGAATTAGATGGATATTGTTCATAAAATAAATTAAATCAATCAACTATCATAACTCTGTTTCAAATTTAACCCAAAAAGCATCCACTTCCAAGACCAAAACATTCATTGTTCCTCAATTGCATACAATTTGCTTGTTGTCTCAATAACAATTTAATTTCCTAGACATCTTCAATTTATAACAGTCTGTGTATTATAACTTATGCAAACATTTCCAATTCAATAGTACTGCATGCTCTAATTTTGATCTCTTTCCTTTTTAAAACAAACAAAACATGCACAACAATCTTTTTTTATCTATGCCCAACATTTATCCTTGGTAATCAATAATAGACCTGGGATAAAAATCAACAGTCACTGTCCTTTAACAAAAATGAAGCCCGATTTATTTACCCACAGGTTCCTTTAAAAGCATGGATAGACTTAAGAGCATGCATGAGGAACCAATCATATACACAGGTCTCTATCATATAATTGACACAATATTGAATCAACAATAACATTCAACCCCAAACCATAACCCCGAGCTTGATCTCTATGTGAATTAAAATCTATAGACTTTTTTTTAAAACAAATGATAGCCTGGATGATGATTCCCATAAGAGGTATGATGAGAACATAACTAAATGACACACAAGGATATATGTTAAACTTTGACAAAACCATGATCAGGATTGGTGAAACAATCATTCACAAAAGTGTCTTCTTGTCTTTAAATGAAATCATGGTCATGTTGGGATTAAACATAGTAAAAGAGACCATAATTGAATAGAAGGGCAGCTCTCGGGTGATAGGAACCATATATTTTATTTCTTCGTTGTTCAAACAAATTCATCATAGAAAGAACACACATATATTCAAGCAAGAGGATGTGTTTTGAAACAAGGGATCCAGTGCATTTAAACTTCCACAATCATTAAATTGATAACCGAAAACTTGACAAACCCCAAAAGGTGCCTGAGGAAGGTAGAGGAAAGTCAAAGTCCAGGTCGGTCTATTTAAAAATTAAATGCAAAGAGGCAATGAAAGCCTTCCTGTCTTTTAAAAAACATAGAGAGATAATGGTATTTCATATCCTCATATCCATTTACCATTGATTAACAACCATAGGCCACAATATAATATTGAAAAAGAAAAAGCAGTGAGCCATGCTCCTTTTTTTTTTTTTTTTAAACACAGTCCTTCGACTTCAATGAGCCATGCAATCACAGTTGAGTTCCTTGTCGTCTGTGATCGACTACATTTCCCCAACTTTTCCTTTTGATGAACCTATTCTAGAAATGCTTTGCATTGACAAGTTACCTTGGGATAATAACCATCAACTATCCTCTTTTCTTCCCCCTTGTGATAAAATTCGGAAATATATCCACTCTATCTCCCCTGTTGATGTTGATTTTCCATCGTCTCCCATGCCTTTGACTTTTGATGATTTGGATCCAGTAGTTGACATGGTGATTTCTTCAGTAGGGTTATTGGAGCCTAATCTCTTTACTCCTATCGTGACCCTTGACATGTGTTCCTTCCTGAGTGATTATATTCCATCTAGAAAAAATCTCTTGGAAGCCATGACCAAGTTTTGTCCCTTGACATGGTATCCTTCCAGAGCGTTATTCTCTTGGAAGCCATGATCAAGCAAAGGCCACGAGCATAGTTTCTCTTTTCTGTAGCAAGCTTGCTACAAAATAAAACAGATGTCATCGAACCCGGAACCTTGAGCATAGTTTTTATTCCTGTGTCAAGCTCGTTAAAAAATGAAACAATCACCTCTCTTGAACCTTATTTTCATCCACCCTTCTCCTTTTTCTCATCTGGTAGAGAAATTGGTGACAACCTCAAAGTCGATGAATGAATTGAAGCTTGGAGGACATGTCTCCAGCCTTTGATGATCATTATGAAGTTAAGACACTAGCTTTTCACATTGGGTGCATACCGAGCTTAGTCTTTGTTCTTTATCGTGCTCGTAAATACATGAGAATGCATCTGGGTAAACTTTTATGCCTGTATGGATACACGAAAAAGGAACCCCCTGGAGTCGTCTTTAAGCTCTTTTCAGACTCTCTAAACATGAAAAGATTGTCGAGTGATTTTGCTTCCTTTCCCACTCATTAAAAGGTTTGAAAGGGCGTCTTTCGAGTGATAATTTATCTCTTTTTTGGCCTCACAAGACTAACATTACGAAAAAGGAAAACATTGGAGTCATCTTTAAGTTCTTTTCAGACTCTCTAAACATGAAAAGATTGCCGACTGACCTTTTTCTCTTCATGCTCGTTAAAGTATTTGAGGAAAGTGTCTGTTAAGAAATAGTTTATCTCTTTTTTGGTCTCATCAGAGTACTTTATGAAAAAGGAACTGAGAGAGTTCTCTTTTAAGCGTTTTTCTAGACTCTATAATCATGAAAAACCTATGAGTTTACCTTCTCTGGACTCGTTAAACCATCATAGATTGAATGTCCCATATAGGATCGAACCCTTACTTCTTCCAGTTCGTTTAACAAAGGAAGAGGAACTTACCAAAGGTGAGTTATATCAAGCATGTGTTACCCTCCTCGAGCTCGTTAAATTAAAAAGAGGTACTCATCTATCTAGATGGGGGGGGAAATTGAAAGAAGTAAGCCAAGCAATTTTTTAGAACATTACCAATAACTCTTAGAGTCGCCCTTGAACATGGCACTTTGTCTTTGTGTACATATTAATCCACTGAACTTTTGCACTGAGCCAATCCTTTGAGTTTCTTTTATTCCTTTGGGTCACCCGATGTAAGTCATAGCATCCACTGCATCATCAAGTTTTGGTCCATGTCATGTTTCTCCTATCATGCCTCAGTGTTCAAGGGAAGTATCCGCCTCGAGATTCAGCCATCACAAATATCTTGTCTCAATACCCGTGTCATTCCATTTTCATTTGATCTACCAATTACATCTTTGTGTCCATTTCGTGTCATTGATGGGGGATACATCAAGGCCCTCCTTCGATGAGTCTACTCCTGTCAACTTCAACACATTATCTAGGAACTAGACTTAGAAACTAGTTAGTACTTTGGGACCTGCTTACCTCAATGGTAAGCCTCCTCACGTTCGAAAGTGGGTTTACATCATTGACCTCTGATCAGATGATTCCACAGGTGTTCGACTTCAGTTCATCAATTCACTTTCGTTGGAATGTACTAGAGTACCTTGGGAATCATTGACATCAATGGTGATTTCCCTCGCGCTTGTTAACAATTTACATCATTGACCAGTAATCAAGTGGTTTCTGCCATGTTTGACATCATGACATCTATTCACATGGTTAGATTTGTACTACATCGGGATCGGTAAGAAGACCCTAGGTTGAGTGATCACTCTTACATGTACTTTGCCCAGGTTGCGAAGGAGTTTCTTTTGAATAATGATACATATATTGTTACATAGATCCACTTTGTATTGGTCATGGCTACGTCTTGTCATGTCATAGATCCACTGTGTATTCTTCATGGCTACGACTAGTTCAGGTCATGGGAGTATAGATGCACAGTGTATCTTCAGTGGCTATACCTTTTATCAATATAATTATGGATTCGCAGTGTATTTATGGCAGCCATACTTTGAAAGTATCTATCACTCAAGCATAGGTATGCCTGCCTTGGGTTTGAATAATGTCTATATTTGTTTGGTGCTTGTGTGCAGCTTCTGTCAGGTTCTATGAGTCTGTACCCTTGCTTGAAGGTCTGCAAAGTATTTCAGTTATCAATTCTCATCTTCTAACTTCACACTTTGGGGGGCAATCTGTTACACCTCAAAATTAGTCACTTCACAGTGTCATCATTAGTGTCACAAGTGTCGCATCTTGACCACAAGTGTATAAGTGTTGCTGAAATCATACCACCTTCTTGCCTATGTCATGCCTCCAACAACATGACAGGGACACTTAGGACACCTCAAATATTAGTTATGAAGAGGAGGAATCAGTTTACTAGAAGTACAACTTTCTTGTCATTGAGAGAAACACTAAAAAATGAGTTCCAGAGAGGAGCGCTCCCCCATACACTGTTAGGGAGAGTTATAACACTATTTCCACCCTTTTGGGGGAGCGTTATAACACCAACACTTTCTTTCCTTCTCTTGGGGAGTGTTATAATGCTCTGATGCCCCTTTTGGAAGAGCGCTACGTATTATAGAAGAAAATTGGTTTGTTGAGAAGAATGAGGGAAGGATTCCCTCAATATCTGAAGGCAATTGGATTCGAATCCTTGGTCAAGCCATGATCTTAGGGAAGATCCATAACTAAAGGAGGAAAATCCTCAACTTACCCCAAATATATCTCAACTGGTTGGGCCTCTCCAAGCCTATTTAAACAGGCCTTCTCATGGTGAAAGAGGGGGGAAATTATTATGAAGCATCCAACTTATGATCTCGTGAAGAAGTTGTCATTTGGAAAGTCAGCATTCTGTGTGTGGACTGTTCGAGAAAGCATTTGGATGAGGAAGGCTTGATGAAGTTGTTACAATAACATATATGGCTGTAAGTATTCTTCATTATTGTTCTCATTAATATAATATTCTTGGCCTATTTATTTCAATTATGTGTTTGATCTCACATGAATTTGTCTCTAATAGATAGATCTATTTCAAACTAATATCAGTAGAGTAGGAAGTTGTTTGTACTCTTGTTTGTCTAAAGGGCTTATCAAGGAGTTCAAGATTGGAGCTCAACTCATACCATGCAGGGACAAACACCGGTAAAAGGTATTTATTTTCTCCTTCCTCCTCACACATTAGTTTATCTAGATCTAAAAGGAAGTCAGTGTCCATGATAAGCATCTTTTGTCTTAAGAGTTAAGAATCTAGCTCTCAAGAGGAGATCTACCTATCCGCAGGGAGATTTTCCTTCAACAGAAATGCATAAAGATTATTAACAGGTGCTAAACACAAAACAACAAAGATATAGTAAAATTGGTTTTCTATTCAATAACGAAATAAGTTGAAACTGTAAAATGCAGCGGAAACAAGCTTGCTGGAACGGTGGTGGCTTATCTCTGAGAAGAGATGTGACGACAATGCACATTTGCAAGAAGAAGGCTACAATGAGGCTCTAAAGGCCTTTTTACAATAAGAAATAATGCCAAAAACCCTAGACATCTATAAACCTAACCCTAGGAGATGAAGCGCCAAAAGTCATTTGGGCCCCGTTTGGGTAAGTTAGTACATCAACTTCCCGGGGTCGTAACTTTTGTATATGATCTCTGTTTTAGGCATGTGATAGACTGTTGGAAAGGTATAATTGAGGAGATTCATTTTGGAGGCTCAATCATGCATTCAACTATCATTGAGGATATTGATCCCGAAAAACCTTCATTTAGGCCCTCAAAATGGCCCCCAAAGTTAAAACTGCTTAAAATAGTAAATTGCCAAAATTGTCAGAAAACTATTTTTAGCCAGTTGGAAAAGTTGGGTGGCCACCAATATCCATATGGATCAATCCTCCCTCCTTAGGAATAAATGTCCATATGGATCAATCCTCCCTCCTTAGGAATAAATGTTCTCCATTGCGTTAAGGTCCCCCATCAAATAAGGAAATTTCTGCTGAATTTGGCCCCGAGTGAGCCACTTGCCTTGGTGCAGGAGTTGCCCTGCTTTGACGACTCGATAAAGCTAGATCCTTTTTTGTCAAGTGTCCTTGGTCTATCTGTCCACAATTTGATCACTGGATGCATATTTTAGGTATTTGGGGTTGAGCTCTATTGGTTTCATTTGTTCTGCTACTTTTGAGGTGTCCAATAATGGTGGGAAATAAGGACGAAGGAGATCCACATTGAACACTGGGTGGAGACCAAGGAAAGGAGGAATATTGAGCTCAAAAGAATTATCCCCCATGGCCTTGGTGGTAGTGTACGACCCATAATGGAGTGGGAAAATATTCAGATGGGGTCCTATAAGGCGTTCTTTCTGCAAGTGCAACCAAACTTTGTAGCCCACCTGAAACTTATGCGGCACCCGATGTTGATCATGGCACTACTTGTACTTATCATTGGACTTATGTAGGATATCATGAACCTGTTGGAAGATGTGATGGATCTTCTCAATGAACCGGGTGGCTTTGTCAGCTTCAGTTGGAGCAAGAGATGAGTCGGTCGAGGTGACTGCAAGAGGAATTTCAAAATCTATGGGTCCCAATGGTTGGAATCCCAACCCCACTTGAAAGGGGTTGTGGCTAGTTGAGCTATGCAGGGCTTGGTTGTAGCTATGATAGACATAGGGAAGGCTCTCATCCCATGTGTGAGGGTTCTTTGAATTATACATGTGAAGGATATGCATAATCATTCGATTTACAACCTCGATTTGTCCATCTGTCTGGGGTTGTAAGGTTGTGGATTTGGTGAGATTGGTGTCTAGCAGTGACCAGAGGATCGACCAGAATGTGCTAAGAAATCAACTATCCCAATCTGAGACAATGGTTTGTGGGATTCCAAAATGTACCTAGACTCGTTCAAAGAAGATCTTGGCACTGGCCTCTGTTGTCATGCTCTTCTTGTAGGCAACCAGAATCACCATCTTAGAAAAGCGATCAACAACTACAAAAACATAGTCATTTCCCCACTTGGTGGATGGGAGGCCCGACATGTAGTCCATTGAGATGGATTCCCATGGAATGGTAGGAGTAGGGAGAGGGGTGTACATGCCTTGTTTCTTAGTGGTCAGTTTGGAAATAACATAGGAAGTGCAGGACCTGATATACTTATTGACCTCATGTCGAAGTTTCATCCATAGAAATGTTTCTGTAGCATTGCCATTGTCTTTTCAATGTCGAAGTGTCCTGCCACCCGAATGTAGTGGGCTTCCCAGATCAACTTCGCTTTCTCACTTGATGGAACACAGATATGGCCTAGACAACATAACAACCCATCCTGAATATGGAAATTATCAACAAATGGGTTTGCACCCAACATTTGGTAGGTGGTGAAAAAGTTAGAGTATGTCTCATAGAGTTGGGGCCATCCATATGTCTCATGGACGCAAGAGTCTAGCACCATGGTGAGTGTCGTGACTGGAGGTATACTGAGGCAATCAATGATGTGATTGGTGCTTCCTATTTTGTACTTGATGTTGAGGCGGAATTGATGCAAGTGTGTGGACCACTTTTGATGGTGGTAATTCTACAATTTTCCTTGTGTCTGCATGAACTGCAATGGCTTATGATTAGTTTGGATGACTGTCTCCTTCCCAAGAATGTAATGTCTCCACTCGCAACATGTTTGCACAATGGAGTACATTTCTTAGTCGTAAGTAGGGTACTTACAGATAGTATCTGATAGTGTCTCACTATGATAGACCATGGGGTGGCCATGCTAGGTGAGAACATTGCCCACAACATAGTCTAAAGCATCTGTCTCAATCTCAAAAGGATGTTGCAGGTCTGGTAGTGAAAGTACTGGGGATGAGCACAAGCACTGCTTCAAATCATCGAACGTTTTTTGTTGGGACCGGCCCCACACAAATTTTTCCTTACCACCACCCCTGTTTATTAGGCTGAGGGCCCATGTAATATGGGAGAAACCCAACAAGAACCTACAGTATAAATTAGCAAGGCCTAAGAAGCTTCGAAGCTAAGTGAGTGTTGTTGGGGCTGGCCAATCATGAATGACTTGGATATTGGATGGATCCACATGTATGACATGCCGATCAATGATGTAGCCTAGGTAATGGACCCTATCCATGACAAAGGAGCATTTTTCCAAGTTGGCGTATAGCTTCTATTGTCGTAGGGTGTGAAGAACCTATTGAATATGCTGCAAGTGTTCGACCCAAGTCTTGTTGTAAATTAGAATGTCATCCAGATACACCACTACAAAAGTATTGGTGAATGGTCACATGATATTGTCCATCATTCTCTTGAAAGTGGCTAGAGCATTTTTCAAACCGAAGGGCATGACCAACCATTCAAAAAGGCCTTCCTTTGACTTGAAGGCGGTCTTCCATACATCTGTCTATTCTATCGGGACCTGGTGGTAGCTAGACTTCAGATCAATCTTACTGAAGTATTTGGCCCCCGTGAGTTGATCAAGGAGTTCATCGATTTGGGGAATCGGGTACCAATTTCTAACTGTGATTTTATTTAGAGCCCGATAATCAATACAGAGTTGCCATGTTCCATATTTCTTCTTTACCAACACGATTTTGATCCTGCAAGGTGATGAGATGGGGAAGATGTGCCCCTTGTGGAGCAGTTCTTGGATCTGTCACTTGATCTCCTCATTCTCTAACAAAGAGAGACGATAGACTGGCCCATTGGGTAACAGTGCACCGGGGTCATATTAATGGGGTGCTTGACCTGGTAGTGCAAAGGTACCGCTGTAGGTGAGGAGAAGATATCCGAGTATTCTTCCATCACCTTATCTACTTGCTTCTGCTGTGTGTAGAGGTCGGCCACAGAGACCCTGGATGTGGATATGATATTTCTCTTATTCTAAGAGAAAATCATGAAGAATAAAAACTTCCCCATCTGAGAGATGACCTTCCTGCATTGCTTAGTAGAGATCAAGGAAATAACACTAGGTGGGACTGCCTCGGGTATCCTGTGCAATTTCCTATTCAAAGTAATAATAACACTACGAGGCCTAGACTCATATACAACATTAATTTTCTATAAATAAGGTTGGCCTAAAAGAACATCACAAACTTTGAGAGGAGAAACATCACACAATACACAATACGACAGTCGGCACTATTGGCTGACGTGGATATCACTTCCTTGGTGGAGCCATCCAATGGTGTACAGTTGTGGGTGCGGCGTTGTTGGCAGGGCCAGCCACTTGATGACCTCTTTTGAGATGAGGTTCTTCCAGCTACCGCTATCAACGATGAAGTGCAGCGGGGTTCCTTTTACCCACATCTATGAATGGAAGAGGTGCTCTCCTTCTTTTGGCTCGTCTAGTTCATTAGGCTGGAGCTTGGTGGTAGCAATGGTGGCACTGGGTTCCACGTCAATGATTTGTCTTCCCCTTTCTAGTTCTATCTCAGAGTCATAATATGCATATGATTCAGAGGCTTTCACTTCGACCACCAGTGACTTCTTTGTGCGACAGTCAACAGTGTTATGCCAAGGGCTCTTGTGGAAGTCGCACCACTTCCTAGTATCTTTCTTTGTCTTTATGGTCTCCTTATTTGCTTGCGGCTTGGATTGGTTGTCCTGATACTATCCATATTTGTTCTATCCTTTTTTCAGTGGGTTGGGGATTCCCTTTCCCGGCTTTTGTTGTGAGGGGTTCCCAAGCCCGAATTGCCACGTCTTTTGTTTGAGCTTCTGCTCGATTTTGACGGCATATCGGTAAGTCAGGACCAAGGATGAGATGTCCAAAAATTCCATTTTGGTATGAATGTATCTATGCAAAGAACCGCGATACTTTAGAACCATATGTCTCTCTAAATATTTTATACCCAACTTGGTGCGCAAGGTATGGAAGATATTTGTGAAATCTGGCACTGCCTGGTCTCTTTCTTGCCACAGTGTGGTCCATTTGGTATATAGGTAATCATAACTTCCGATAGGGTAGTATTGTTGCTTAATAGAATCCATGAAGGATTCCCAGGTGGCCATGACTGAAAATAATGAGGTTTCCTCTGTTTTCTTTTGCTCACAGAAATTTTCCCACCAATCTTTGACATGGGGAACGGATTTGAGGAGTACAAAAGTAATCTTTTCTTTATTCAAAAATTTATGGACAAAAAAATACCCTTCTAGTAGATTCAACCACTTGTCTACAACATCTGCATCTATATTACCTTCAAATATAGGAACATCGAAGCTTATTTGTAACTTGAAGGGGGTGGCGCCTCCGTTCGAAGAAGATGTGTCGCCTGTTGGTAGCCGCCGAAGGATTTACACGAAACTATCCACCATCTTGTTCCTCTGTTGCGTGAGGGCTTCCTCAATCAAAAGTTTGAAAGGATCTCATATCCCATCATCTTTATTTTCTCCTGCCATGGGAGTTCACTTGGGCATGCGAGAGCTTCTTTCCTCAAGAGAAACAAGATCGAGACCCAACTCTTTGTACTCCAACCTCGTTGGGGTCATGAATTAAGACGAAAAGGAGCAAACCGCTCTGATACCACTGATCCGTATTTTATGAGTAGAACAAAATGAATACATATTATTAATAGGTTCTTAACACAAAATAATAGATATATAGTAAAATTGGTTTTCTATTCAATAGCGAAATAAGTTGAAACTGTAAAATGCAGCGAAAACAAGCTTGCTGGAATGGTGGTGGCTTATCTCTCAGAAGAGATGTGACGATAGTGGACATTCACAAGAAGAAGGTTACAATGAGGCTTTGAAGTCCTTTTTACAATAAGAAAGAACGCCAAAAACCCTATACATCCAGAAACCTAACCCTATGAGATGAAGTGCCAAAAGTCGTGTGGGCCCTGTTTGGGTAAGTTAGTACATCAACTTCCTGAGGTCGTAACTTTTGCATACGATCTATGTTTTAGGCATGTCATAGATCATTGGAAAGGTATCTTCAAGGATATTTATTTTGGGGGCTCAATCATGCCTTCGGCTATCATTGAGGAGCTCGATCAATAAAAACCTTAATTTAGGCCCTCAAAATGGCCCTGGAAGTTAAAACTGCTAAAAATAGTAAATTACCAAAATTGTCAGAAAACTGTTTTTAGCTAGTTGGAAAAGGTGGGTGGCCACCAATATCCATATAGATCAATAGAACCTGTAAACAACATGATCCTCATATCCATGGAATTTTTCTGTGTCGCAAGTAATTACCAACATCATTTAACAATAATGCATCGACCACCCATTTATCACAACAAATGAAACCAAGACCACATCATCAACTGCATAGGATTTTGTAGGAAACATAATAACAACAACAACATATAAATGTAACATGTCTATTTTTTCACCTCTAGTCTACAAGGGGACCCCACCTACTAGTATTATATTATTATCATAATTAAATAATAATGCTTTAGCAATCCTTTGTGGGCGAAATTCATCGTTGAAATTTTAATTGTCAACAATGAGCCCATTCCAATCTATTGTGATAATACAACTGCCATCAATATCTCAAATAAACCAGTGATGCACTCCAAGACAAAGAAAATTTCAATCAAGTATCACCTTCTAGGGGAACAAGTCACAGAGAAGAACATGATAGTTGAATATGTCGGCACAAAAGAACAAGTGGCAGACATATTTACAAAACCACTTCCATGGGAAGCCTTTGAGTATATTTTCCAGATACTTGGAATAATTTGTACTCCAAAATGGATGCTTTTGAATCCTCATCTTATATGTCTTATATTTACATGAGGAAGCACCATAAACAGAATAGTTCAGGTCAGGAGATCAGTTTCAGGAAGATTTCAGTCAGGGGAAGTATTCCCCAAGATAGTTCAGTTAGGGGGAGAAACCTCAGATGGAAAGATATTGTTTCCATCAATGAAAAAGGGGGAGAGATTTATTAGATGCAGAGTAAAAAATCATGGTTCTAGGGGGAGCGATGGTCACATGGGGAGAATGAGTGATATTACTTCAGTATTTCATCGGATTGTTTGCATCAATTTCTAAAGGTGATATTTTTTATTAATTGGGTTCATTGTCATTGATGTCAACCCTTGAAGAAAGTCCGGTCGTGATTTTTGGTAGCACAAACATTTGGTTAATGGACAAAAGTTTGCTTGATGGTTAATTGTATGATTTTTTATATATTTGCAGGTAATACTATTCTAGATGGATAGTACACGTCATTCCATTTTCGGTGGTATGTGGAATGTCACACAAATCCTCACGGTTAGAGAGTTATGGCCATGTGAAGTTGGAGAACCCTCATGAGTCATCTAGAAGCCCCAAAAGGTCAAAGTACTTAATGTATTTGAAAAGAAGAAATTATTTATATAATAAAGTGAGGTAATGCATGTACTATAAGTAAAAAAGGATGAAAAATAAATTATTTAAATAATAAATTTAATGAAGAACTTACTAGTTATGGAAAGAGGTTAAGTTAAGTGGACAAGTGGTTAGAAGTGGGTTAACCCTAAAATAAGGAAAGGTTAAGATGGTTAAAAGGTAACCCCTTGAGGAATATACATGAAAGTATAAATAAGAGGCAACGCTCTCTCATTTAATCACACTTGAACATATTGAATATCTATTATTGTGTAAGGCTTATTGCAAGTACTCATTAATACATCTGAAGTTGTGAAAGCTTGAGGTAGCACAAAGGGTTGATGGAGAAAGTTTCATAATTACAACAAATACTAAAAAAACCTAATTTTTTAGGTGTATGTAGGATAACAGTGTATTAGGGTGCGTACATACGTGGGTTGGTAGTGTATTAGGGAACATACATGAGGGTAAATCCATAGAAACTTGAGAAGATGAAGATGTCGAGGTTCTAGATTCTGAGATCAAGCTCCCAGTAAGGTCTACAGTGATCATATATATCATATCTATCCATTGGTTCAAAAGATATGTCTTATTTATATGAGTAGTTGGATTTTGATGTATGCATGATAAATGGTTATGGAGATTTGAGGATTCTCCCAAGAGATATTAGTGGTTGTATGTGATCTTCTGTATAAGTCAAATATAAATAAATAAAGTGTTGGTATAATCAGTATTGATACCTCTTGTTAGCGTTAAGGCACATATTGTATTTCTTGGCATATGGCTAAGTTTTTTTTGTGGTACATTGTTGAGAGCTTGTATTTGTGAAGTTGTTGATGTATTGAGAGGCCGAATATCAGAAAGGGTTTGATGTATAGATCATTTGAGGGTTACTATACATCTTCATGATTACACACACTTATATGGAACATGACTAAAGAGATATATATATATGCTTTGGGTAAAAGTTATGTATGAGGATGCATGCCCAGGGTACAGTTACAATCTGGATATAGTGACAGGTTGCATATCTATGTGAAATAAGTTGCAGAGGATTAGAAGTTTTCAGAGGAAAGAAAACCATGGCTTTCAAAAGGTATACACAGGATGCATAAGAGACAAGACACGTACATACACCGACTATTGTATGTATAGGGCACGTACATACACATGTCACAAAACTATAGATCGTGTATCCCAAGTTTCACAATGCACACAGAAGATTAATATTAGACAGAACACGTACATACGCAATTTTTTGTATAGATAGGGAGGATACATACATATGTTGGATAAATACAGGTCACATATCTATTGTATTTGTTTTATACATTTTCAGTTTAGGTACAGATTGATTGTAGTGTAGTTGTACAGGTTGGAAGTAGGTCAATGGTACAGTTTGGTACAATTTACAGTGGTATATCTCACAGTGATTGTGTGATAGTGGTTTCATCATTATAATTCTACATCTGGGAGGCTGGATAGGAAAAGGACATATGGTTGTAGCCATCTTCCAGTTGTAGCCAAAGAACATAGGGGGTTGTATCCTCTTTCTTGTTGTAGCCAGAGATTTGAGGAGTTGGAGCTTCCCTCAGGTTTTAGCCTAAGAAACTAGGGGTTTGGAGCCTCCTTCCAGTTGCATCTGGAAAACAAAGGAAGTTGGTTCTTCCAATGAATGTAATTCGTAAAGACATATAAGAAAAATCATTTCGTGTTCTCCCGCTTTGGGTTTCCACGTAAAAACACTGGTGTATTGTGTATGTGTATGATTGTTCATTTGTTCATTGTTTATTTACTCTAAAATTGTTGGATGATAATGCTACATCGATATAACACTTGCATTTTGTGGTTAAAAAGGACTGCATTTCTCTATTACTAATTCACACCCCCTCTCATTAATCCAACAATTGGTATCAAAGCCAGTTCCTTTAGGAAACAATTTAACCACTGGAAGGAGATCATGGATTATTCTGAGAATGGAGTACCACTATTCAATGATCAAAGTTGTTTAAAGTATGAGATGTGGAGTGGAAGGACGAAAGTATTTTTATAAGAACGGGGGCATTATATTTGGTTATCATTCATTACAAGATATGGTAGTTCAAAAATGGAAAAGACTGCAGCCAAGAAGGAATTGGAGAAGAATAAAAATATAGAAATGGATTTCATCCAGTAAGTATTACCTAATCCGGTAAGAGAAAATGTTGGTAAATTTTCATCAGCCAAAGAACTTTGGGATAAGTTACATGACATATATTCTTCACCCATCACGCATTCATAAAATTCCAAAGAAGATGAAGATACATATCAAGAAGAATTATGTTCACCATGTCAAACAAATTCAGAAGATGAAGAGTACATAATCACCAGATGTATGTTGTTTTTCTTTAATTGTGAAAAACAAGGACATCCTGAAATAGAATTCCATGAAGGAAATGAGAAAGAAAAACTAATTGAAAAGGAAAATAATTATGAAGTGGAATTGATTAGTTCTTTAGATGAACTAAGAGAATAAAACAAGTCACTCAAGAAAGAATTTATGAAACAAAAGGAAAGTGTTAGCATTTTTGAAGAATCCCAACAGGTCATCAAGAACATAAGAAGTCATATAAAAGAAGCGAGAAAGATTGAAGAAAATATTGAATATCAAAAGAAGTATTTGGAATCCAACATAGCAACATAGAAGGAAGAAGCATAAATGAGAGAGAAGATATTGACATATCATCTTAAGGAATAAATTAATGATCTAAACCATCTTGAGACATAGTTTGGTCAAGAAGAAAAAGGACTTGAAGAAGAAATAATCACATTAAAATTTTATCTTGAAGAATAAAAAAGAACAAAAGAAGTCATGAAGTCTCAAATAATGAAGAAAGAATAAGAGGTTGAGAAGATTGAAGAAGAAGTTGTCATATTGAGAAGTAAAATCGTTAATATCAACAAGAATGTTGAAGAGACATAAACATCCACATAAATTGTTGAGAATGAAGAGAAACACTCTAGGTTGCTTGAAAATAAGAATGAAGAAAATAGAAAGACTTATGCAGATGTGCTCAAAGGAAGGAATCATGGTCAACTAGAATATAAGAAAACTATTAAAGATACATCTTCAAGAAGACCATCCATGTTCAAGCCACAAAGAAGCTTCAATCATGATTGTGATCATTCAAGGAAGAAATTCAGAAGGACTACACCATTGATATTAGATATAAGAAAGTATGTATAAGAAAACAAGAAGAACAGGTGAACAAATAGTAGGTCCCAGAGATTGCAAGATTGGCACTAAAACAAGATGAAGAAAATTATACAGAGAAAAACAAATATGTTAGATACATAAAGGTTTGGAAAATAACCGAAAGAAAAGAATGACAAGCAAATAAAGAACATGTTGAAGAGATTGTACTTCCAAGAATTGTACTGAAAGATGAATCCATAGAAGGAAATAAAGAAGTCATACCTCAGAGAGATGATGAATCTACCAATGAAGATGATGATGAATACACATCAGAGCAGGAATTGTTCTGAGCCATCAGTCTTAGAGACTCCCAGGTAACATGAATATTAGACAGGGGGAGTCTATGCAATAGTTTCAATAGACCAGAGAACCATCCTTCGAGCAACTTTCATAGTTTGAGTAGATAGATCCAGTGCAGTCAATTAGGAGAAGTATTATTTGATAGTTGTATTAGTGAAGAATTCATGATAGTATAGTAATAAATGGGTCAGCATTATGGACATTTTTTCAGTAGATTCTTGGACAGTATTGACAAAGATGGATTTTTAATAACACTTAGAAGGTTTGGACAGATATATGGCAGTGGATGAGAGCATGGATTCATACATTGGTTTAGAGAGTGGTTCAGAGACAAAGGAACATTATGGATGTTAATTACATAGGAAATGGCTTGAACAATGCTAATGGATTCCAAATTGACAAATATTTTTTGGACACATGCAATGCATACAACAATTCACATTAAAAATAGAGTAATGCTCATAAATGACACTAACAGAACTCCCTACAAGTTATGGAAAGGAAGACCATCAAATGTGAAGCACTTCAGAGTATTTGGAATAAAATGATCCATCAAAAGAGAAGATGGTAGAATGGGAAATTTTGACTCTCGTGCGGACAAAGGAGTACTTGTTGGTTACTAAAGTACAAGAAAAACATACAAGTGTTACAATATGAGGTTGAACAAAGTTGTGGAAAGCATCAATGTAACAATTGATGAAACAGGTGGACAAGAATTAAAGGAAGAAGAGAATGAATCAATGTAAATACTTTACGAAGAATAAGTAGAAATCAAAGAAGAAGAAGAAGAAGAAGAAGAAGGGGAATAAGAAGAGAATCAAACAAAAGTAGAAGAGCAAGTTCAACAAGTGTCTCCAAAGACACCTAGAAAACGAGTACAAAAGAATCAGCCTTCAAATTAGATTATCGGAAATAAAGATTTAGGAGTTGAGACTAGAAGAATAATTTGTTCCCAAAAACAAATGCACCAAGCACTCTCATCTACAATTGAACCGAATAGTTTTGAAGAGGCCAACAAGGATGAATTATGGAACAATTCCATGGATGTATAATTAGATCAAATAGAAAAGAATGACACTTGGGAATTGGTTCCAAGACCAAATAATAAGAATGTGATTGACACAAAGTGGGTATTCATAAATAAATTGAATGAATATTGACAATTTATAAGGAACAAAGCTATATTGGTATGTAAAGGATACACACAGGTTGAAGGAATTGAATTTGAAGAGACATTTGCCCCATTTTCCAGAATGGAAGCAATCTAATTTCTCCTATCTTATGCCTGCTCCAAGAATATTAAAGTGTATTAGATGGACGTGAAATCAACGTTTTTGAATGGGGAACTTCAAGAAGAAGTCTACAGTGAACAACCAAAATGATCTCAATTGTCAGAGAAAGAAGTTATGTGTGTAAATTGAAAAAGGCCTTGCATGGTCTAAAACAATATCCTAGAGAATGGTACTCTAGACTGGATAAATATCTATGGCAGGTAGGGTTAAGAAAAGGAAGTGTGGACAACAACATCTACCTCAAGGTAAATCAATATAGTGTTTTATTAATTTAATTTTATGTTGATGATATTATTTTTGGCAGCAATGATTATAGGTTAATGTAGAAATTTGCAAAGGATATGAAGAATAAATTTGAAATGTCATTACTCGGATAACTATTCTTCTTTCTGGGTCTTCAGATACGTCAAAGAAAATAAGGAATTTTTATTTCTAAAACTAATTATATCATATAAATGCTAAAGAGGTTCAGAATGGAAGATTGTAAACCAATTACCACTCCTATGCAAACTAGTTGCAAGTTTAGAAAAGATGATGATCCAAAGTCTACAGAACAGAGAAAATACATGTCAATGATTGGTAGCTTACTATATGTGACAGCATCCAGACAAAATGTAATGTAAGAAGCTAGACAGGTGGCACAATTTCAAGCAACACCAAAGGAATCAAATGTCGTAGTAGTGAAGAGGATTTTCAGATATCTCAAAGAAACAAAAGAGTTTGGATCATGGTATCCAAACGGAAAGGATATATCATTTATTTCCTACACAGAGGTAGGTTGGGCAAGTTGCATTGATGACTGACAAAGAACTAGTGGAGCAACGCTCTACTTGGGTGAGTGTTTAGTATTATGGCTAAGAAAGAAATAGTCATCAATATAAGCAGAGTATATTGTAGCAGCAACATGTTGTACATAGTTTCTATAGATGAAACAAACTATGACAGATATATAGGTTGAGTATGATTAGCCCATTCCAATCTATTGTGATAATACAATCATCGTCAATATCTCAAAGAACCTGGTGATGCACTTCGAGAAAAATCACATTCCAATCAAGTATCACTTTCTATGGGAACAAGTTGCAGAGAAGAACATCAAGGTTGAATATGTGTGCAGAAAAGAACAAGTGGCATACATCTTTACAAAAATGCTTCCATGGGAATCCTTTGAGTATCTTTTCTAGAGACTCGGAGTAATTTCTACTCCAAAATGAATTATTTTGAATGATTATCTTATATGTCTTAGATTTACATGAGGAAGCACCATAAAGAAGATAATTAATGTCGAGAGATCAGTTTCAGGAAGAGTTCAGTGAGGGGTAATATCCCGAAGAAAATTTCAGGTAGGGGGAGAAACCCCCAATCGAAAGATACCTTTTCCATTGATGACAAAGCAAGAGAGATTTATCAGATGTAGAGAGGAGAGGCATGGTTCCATGGGGAGTGATGGTGACAGGGGGAGCATGAGTGATATGAATTCAATATTGCATGACATGAATTGAGTACTGCATCAGAGTGTTTCCATTAATTCTAAAGGGGGGTATTTTGTATTAATTGGGTGGGTTGTCATTGATGTCAACCCTTGAAGAAAGTCTGGTATCGATTTTCGGTAGTACAAAGGTTTGGGTAATGGACCCAAGCTTGTTTGATGGATAATAGTATGAGTTTTGATATATTTGTAGGTAATACTATTCTAGATAGATAATACATATCATTCCATTTCTGGTGGTATGTGGAAAATCACATAACTCCTCACGGTTAGAGATTTATAGCCATGTGAAGCTAGAGAACCCTCACGAGTCATCCAAAAGACCCAAAAAGTCAAAATAGTCAAATTATTTGCAAAGAAGAAATTATTTAAATAAAAAGTGAAGTTATGAGCGTACTATAAGTCAAAGAGGATGATTTTTCTTTTATTTAAATAATAAAGTTAATGGAGAACTTATTAATTAAGGAAATTGGTTAAGTTAAGAGGACAAGTGGTTAGAAGTGGGTTAACCCTAAAATAAGGAAAGTGGGTTAAGATGGTTAAAAGGTAACCCCTTGATGAAGCTACATGAAAGTATAAATAAGAGGCAAGCATCTCTCATTTAATAACACTTGAACATATTGAATATCTATTGTTGTGTAAGGTTTATTGCAAGTACTCATTGATACGTCTGACGTTGTGAAAGTCTGAGGTAACACGAAGGGTTGACGACGAGAGTTTCAAAATAACAAGGAATACTAAAAAACACAAATTTTTGAGGTATACGTGGGCTAACAATGTATTATGGTGCATACATACGTGGGTTGGTAGTGTATTAGGGCACATACATGAGGATAAAGCCATAGAAACTTGAGAATATGAAGATGTCGAGGTTCTATATTTTGAGATCAGTCTCCTAGTAAGGTATACAGTGATCAGATACATTAGATCTATCGATTTGTTCAAAAGGTATGTCTTATTTCTATGTTTAGTTGGATTTTGATGTATGCATGAGAAATGGTTATGGAGATTTGAGGATTCTCCCTAGAGAGCTTAGTGGCTATGTGGGATCTTCTATATAAGTCAGATATATAGAAATACAGTGTTGGTATAATCAATATTGATACCTCTTCTTATATTTAAGGCACATATTATATTTCTTGGCATATGGATAAGGTTTTTTTGTGGTACATGGTTGAGAGATTGTATTTTTTAAGTGGTTGATCTATTAAGAGGTTGAATATCAAAAAGGTTTTGTTGTCTAGATCATGTGACGGTTATTATACTTGTTCATGATTACACACACTTATATGGAACATGACTAGAGAGTGATATATATATTCTTTGGGTAAACATTATGTATGAAGATGCATGCATAGGGTACAATTACAGACTGGATACAATGATAGGTTGCATATCTATGTGAAAGAAGTTGCATAGGATCAAATGGTTTTAGAAGAAAGAAAACCCTAGTTTTCATAAAGTATACACAGGCTGCATAATGGACAGGATGCGTACATATGCAGGTTGTTGTATATTTAGGGCGCATACATATGCATGTTGAAGAACTATAGGTCGCATATCCCAAGCTTCAAATGGAAAACACATGATGAATAAAACATAGGACATGTACATACGTAGGATGTTGTATAGATAGGGAAGGTACATACGCATGTTGGAGAACAACATGGCGTGTATCTGTTGTATTTGGTTGATACATGTTTAGTTTAGGTACATATTGATTGCAGGGAAGTTGTACAGGTTGAATGTAGTTCAGTTGTTCCATCATTCTACTTATACATCAGGGCTATTGGACGGGGCAAGGACAGGTGGTTGTAGACAAAGAACATAGGGGGTTGTAGCCAAAGAATTGTGGAGTTGGACCTTCCCTCAATTTGTCTCCTGAGAAGCTAGGGGGTTGGAGCCTCCTTCCAGTTGTATCTGGAAAACAAATGAAGTTAGCGCTTCCAATGAATGTAATTCTTAAAGACATATAAGAAAAATCATTATGTTTTTTTTTTCTCTCTTTGAGTTTCCACGAAAAAACACTGGTGTACCATGTATGTGTATGATTTCTCATTTGTTCATTGTTTATTTACTCTGCAACTATTGGATGATAATGCTAAATTGATATAACATTTTCATTTTCTATTTAAAAAGGATTGTATTTTTCTATTACTGATTCACCCCCCCTCTCAGTAATCCAATACCTTTAACAATATTAACTAAGAAGGATTCATTTTCATGGACTCCAGAGGTAATTCAAGTTTTTGAACAACTTAAAGAGGTGATGTGAAAATATCTTATCTTGACCACACCAAACTTCACAAAAACCTTTATTTTGGAATGTGATACCTCAAGAAATAACATTGGTGTTGTTCTAATACAATAAGGAAATCCCCTTTGCTTTTGAAAGTCATCCACTCAAAGGAAATGACTTACACAAACCCATTTATGAGAAGGAAATGATGTCAATACTACATGCATTGAAGAAATGGATACCTTACCTAATAGGTAGGAACTTGAATATCAAAACATATCATGATAGTCTTAAACACTTCTTGGAACAAAGACTATCTTCAGAAGAATAACAAAAATGGGTGAGAAAGATGTTGGGTTATGATTTTGAAATTATCTACCAAAAAAGGAAGTAAAATGTTGTGGAAGATGTACTCTCAAGAATGGATGAATATGTTGATTCCTTTCTCTATGCTATCTCGATCATCCAACTTGATTGGATAATAGAAGAAAGTGATGAATGGAAGAAAGACAAAACAATGTGGACTCGCATTCAAAGGTTGCAATATGATTCCAGTTCATCAGACACATTTACATGGAAAAATGATTCACTATGGTACACAGATTGCTTATATTTATATAAGAACTCCCAAATCAAACAAAATATACTCTTGTAATTTCACACCTCTCTGGTAGGAGGGCACTCAGGATTTTTGAAGACTTACCATAGGTCCAAGAAGGAATTTTTTTGGGATGGCCTTAAAATTGATATTCAAAGGTTTGTGGAAGAATGTTTTCTTTTCCAAAAACATAAGGTGGAAACAATTAAGTCCCTAGGTCTTTTACAACCATTAGCCATCCCAAGTCAGCGTTGGGAGGAGTTTTCCATGGATTTCATCATAGGCTTATTGAAATATGAAGGAATGAGTGTTGTCATGGTGATTTTTGATATATTGACCAATTATGCACACTTTTGTGCACTCTCTCACCCTTTCAAAGCCACTATAGTTTCCACTGCATTCATGGAGACAATTCAAAATCTACATGGAATCCCAAATATTATTGTAAGTGATAGAGATCCCATCTCCACTAGGAATTTTTGGACATGATTTTTTTCTTGTTTGAATACTCAATTGTCTCATAACTCATCTTATCATCCTCAATATGATGGACAAATTGAGATACTAAAAAAATGTTTGGAAGGATACCTTTGTTTCTTTGTCTCTGATAAACAACACAATGGTTCAAGTGGTTACCCTTGTCACAATGGTGGTATAACACTTACTTTCATAATGCAAAAAAAATGACACCATGTATGGCTCTATATGCATATCAACCACCATCCATCACTTCTTCCCTAAAATAAAAATCTAAGGTTCGATCAATGGAAGATCACATCGAGCATCAATAACAAGTTCTCCAAATCTTAAAGGACAATATGACCATTACAAAAAATCACATGAAACAACAAGCATATCAACATCATGGTGAAAGAAATTTTGAAGTAGGGGATTGGGTATTTTTAATACTATAACCATAAAAATAGATGTCCCTCAAGAAATATTAGAAGGATAATAAATTATCACCAAAGTACTATTTCCCTTATAATGTGTTTCAAAATATTGGTTCTATGGCATACAAATTGGAGTTGCCTGCATCTTCGCGAGTACACCCAATTTTCCATGTTTCATGCTTGAAGAAGGTTATAGGCAACACGATGCGAATTCAAACTATATTTCCATAACTTGACAAGGAATAAAAAAAAACATTGGATCCTGAAGCTATCACTTACACAAGAATTCATCATCTTAGGAATAGATCCATTTTAGAGTATCTCATTAAGTGGAATAAACTATCTGTTTAAGATTCCACTTGGGAAGATGAGTCTTTTATATAGAAGCATCCATAATTACTCAAGTGTTGTGGAAAACACTTTTTTGAAGGTGTTGAGTCCCTATTTTGACATAGATAATGCCCTATCTTACCCTATATCTAAGCCCTTTTTTCCTATGATATAATCCTATACTAGACTATTCCCTCCCAAAACACATACCTAATAGTTGTGTTCATGTTCACAAGAGGTAATTGATTATTTAAAGCATGTTTGTTTAACTTTCTTAAATTAATTCGATTAAAGTGTTTTGTTTTGTATAGTCCTAATGGTTTGATTCATGAGAAGTCTATCTAGCACTACCTTACACCATGCAATACGGTACCAAATCCATTCCGGTACCAAATCCATTCTGTTACTAAGTCGTGTATTATTCTGGTACTACCTACTCTGCATCCATTCCGATACCAAACTCGCGACTGTGTGCAATCTGGTACCAGAACCTTTGTTTCCATAATGTGCCAATTGGACCAGAATGATGGTGAATATTTTGAGAAGACAGTTGAATAGAAGCACCCAAATAAGTTTTCAAGTTGCAAGAGACTCCATCGCTCATGCACTTCATGTCATGAGGATGTAGTCGATTCCTAAAAATTCGATGTAAATCTTAAATTGTAAAATTTCTCAAACTGTTTAATTCTTATCCATAGATATTGATAGTATTAGCTTACCTTATATAAGGAATGTTGTATAGATGATACTAGGTGATAATAACGAATGTAACAAAGTATACTCTCAGAACCATATGATACCTATCATTTGTACGTATGAAGTAAAAGACTGTTGATCCAATTTACCAGTTGAATTAATGCAGAAGATCTTTTATATCAATTCTTGAATATGAGTGAAAATATTTAGTCTATTACTTTCTTAAGAGGTTCCTTGTTGGTTCAAAAAGGGACCACCACCCCAACTAAGGTAAACATCCTTGTATACATTCTATGTCTTTGTGTGGATATTTTACAGCAGTGTGTGTGTGATTGATCTTTAATTTATTTTCAAAGTTTCAGCATTGAGTTAATCATTTTTGGATTGTGTGAATAAGTAGGTGTTATATCGAATAGACATTTCATTCTCAGATGTTGAAGATGGCTATTTAATTATTTGAAGCATGGAATGGTACCTTGATTTTATGATTGCAGTAGATTCAGTATATCAAGGAATCATAAGACTTTATATCTCATCTTCATGCTCTTTAATAAAGTCTCTCAGTTATACTGGATATTCCTTGCGTTGGTTTGATTGAATTACATGAGACTGGAGTTGGATTTTGATTTCAAAAGTGATTGGAATTGATTGCTAGTTACTGTTTTGTTTTCTATAGGAGACAAGCTTCTTAAGTTCATCCCTTTAATTCATGAGCCTAAAATTAACAGACTTGTTTCTTTAGGACAACATCTCTTTGATTGGTTGTTTGTTTAAGTTTCATTATCAGTTTTCTCTTTTAAGTTCAAAGATATTTGAAGTATTTAGAAATCTTAGAAACAAAGATTTTATGTTCTTAATTATTTCCTATATGCAACAAACTTAGGTAGGTTACCTGCTCTCGACATATAGTGCAACAAATCTTTTGATTACAAATATCAGATTGACATTTAAATGAGTGTAAGATATATATTGAAGATATTTATACACCAACATTTTGGTGCCATTGTCGGGGACTTGTAAATGGTAATAGGTAGAATTTTGAGTTTTTGATTGGTTTGATGAAGTATTGGATTGGATTTGAGTATAATATGAGGGCAGAGAGAAGATGATAAGAAGAAAGGTAATAACCTGTGCATCCACTTTGGTGGGGTTGTTCCAAAGTCAGGTTGTCCTCCTACCTTTAATGAGGAATCTGTGTTTTTCATTCATTTCATTTAAATTTATTTTATTAGTAGGTATAGGGATAATAAAGGTATATTTATTGCTGCTAAGATCTCATAAANCCCCCCGTATACTAATTCATCGAAAATTCATGCAGGAAAAATTCTCAGAGGAGAGAGATGAAAGGCAACAATTGCAACACCAAAGAAGGGCACTAAATCTGAAGCCACTGTTTAGATTGAATACATAAGACAGTAAGAAAGAGAGGAAGCACTGGTTGTTATAGGATAAATCCGTAAGTGCGGACACAAACCGATCTCCCTAGATCCACCTGGATCTAGAATAAATCAAGATAGAATAATACTCTTTCCCTAGATTTAGATTATTGAATGAACTTAAAGGAAAGAATCATGAACATACCGTATGATCGCTTCCTTGGGTCTTTGTTGTTCCAACTTTTCTCCAATGCTCTTGTGCAGTCAAGACCAGGACAATACAAACCAATCGAAGTGAAGACAACTCAACATATTCAACAATCAATCTAAGTATATGATCAAGGAGTTATACAATAAAGTTAGACTTAACTTTATGGGAAAGAGACATATTACTGTATTATATTGATAGAAACAAAAGCTTACAACCTGAGCCTTGATGTTGCAAACCTCCTTTCGATGGCCCTTGTCTCTGACACACACACTTTCTCACTTGTATGAAGAATATCAACCACCTTTGATAACCTTGCTGGAGTTCTCTAGCTGTTATAGCATCAGTCCTTCACACAATCTTCCACAAATTCTCCAATATCTTCTTAACCTTGTTTGCTTCTAACATTTTCCATGAGAATACTCTCAATATATAGGAGGAAATGAATTAGTTACTTAGATAAGAATGATCCCAAGATATCAGTAAAGACAGTACTTAGATAACCATTCGAATGCCATATCATCCTTCTAGAAGATTCCCTTCTAGAAGCTTCGAGAATTCATCCTTTTTCCCTTCTTTAGAAAGTGTTCGCACCCTAGCAGTTAGACACAGTGCGAACTTCTCACACCCTGGATTAAGGTAGCCTGCAAGAATCATACATTCTCACAGGCAAATGTATAGGTAGCCTGCGAACCTTCCTCAAAAATATAATTTCTGGAGAGAGATAAAGGTAACTTTTCTCAGGAAAAGATTCTAATGAAGAGCCTGAGTACACCATCCTTAATACATCATCATGATGACCAAAATCATGGGTAACAGAATGCCCCCCAAAGTCTGATATTGGAACGAGTGACACTCAATAGACTTTGTAAGCTGGATGTGTGTGTCAAGAACCAGGAGCACATCTAATCGGAAACCTGCAAACAATCAAGCATCGACAGAGTATCATATATATATCAATTATGAGGTAGGAATTCCCATACTCAGATCATAGAATGGCGCCATTGTAGACACAGGTCATGGACACCAATCATACACTGTGGATCCATGCCGTCAAAATATAACATAGCCACTTGAATACACTGTGGATATATGCGAGCAAATTCAAATCAAAACGACATAGCCACTAAACATACATAGTGGATCTATGTGTCGCAAGTTATACATACTCCATCGCAACCTGGATCACAAAGATGATATCCAAGGTCTTCAACCTCATCCCCCAAAGTACGAATCTATCCATGTGATTACATGTGTTGAAGACGAACATGGTAGAAACCACTTGATTACCGGTCAATCATAAAACCGTTAACAAGTGAAAGGGAAATCACCATTGATGTCAATGACTCCCAAGGTACCATAGTACAATCCATCGAATGTGAATAAATAATTTGATGTCGAACATTCGACGAAATCTCTCGATCAGGGGTCAATGATGTAAACCCACTGTCGAAAGAAAGGAAACTTGCCATTGAGGCATGCGAGCTCCAAGGTACTAAATAATTTCTAAGTTTTGATTATGGATAATGAGATGAAGTCGACGGAACAAAAATTGTCATAGGAGGGCCTTGATGTATCGCCCATCAATGACACAAAATGAGTAACAGAGTTTGAAGGTGAAACAGAGCACTTTACAAATTGAACTAGACACAGGGAAGGCTGACTCGGAGAGATTGAACAACTGCAGATGGTCGACTCAATATAGGTTTTAGGTGGACTTCTCTTGAACATATGAATGAAACGACCAATGATTTGGCAGCATTGACTCAAAGACGACACATGAAATGATATTGTAATCAATTGAAAGAGAGACAAATGGATTTCCCAAACCGTCTTCAAATGATGAACAAGGGGTGTCATGTTCAAGAGCGACACTTACTGCCAATCAATACAAAGATGAAACATATCCCTTTCCCAAATTTTCCCCCACCATTTCTGGCAAGTACCTCATTATTTTTACGCAAGCTTGAAGAGGATCACATATTCTTGTTGATATAAGCTCATCCTTCAGACGAGTCTCTCAAAGTATGTTTAACGAACCCTAGGAAGGAGTGGTTCGGTCCCATCATGGGTCTGTCAATGTTTGTTTAACGAGTCCAGAGATAGTAAACTCGAAGGTTTTTCAGGATTATAGAGTTTGGAAAAACACTTAAAAGAGAACTCTCTCAGTTCCTTTTTCGTAAAATAGTCTGGATAAGACCGAAAAAGAGAGAAACTATTGCTTACCAGACGTGTACCTCAAATACTTTAGCAAGCGTGAAAATAGCAAGGTGGCTCGGCGATCTTTTCATGTTTAGAGAGTCTGGAAAGAGATTAAAGAGGACTCCAGGGGGGTTCCTTTTTCATATAACCTTGTTGAGCCCGAAAAAGTGATAAAACTATGCTCGATCACGTTCTCTTGTATTTACGAGTGTAAGAACAGACAAAAATGATGCTCGAGGTTTTATGTAAAAACCCTAAAAACAATCAAAAAACACACCATAACGAAGAAAAATATGTCATACCCTTGTGTTTAATTAACATCATCATCACACCTGCAAGTCATTACACGCATCTTGATATTAGTTATTAGGTTTAAACAATAGATAAATATAAAAACCCAAAAATGACATAGTAAAAAGTAACTTAAATGAGTAAACAACCATTTTTACCATATCATTTCACATTTTCACTATTGAACTCCAAAACCCCCCTTTTACCCTATGAATTTGGCGTTGATTTGCAAGAGCTACAAAAGGTCATTCGATGAGTCATCTACAACATTGAGGTAATCCATCCATTCTTGACATCTTCATGGTTTAAATTTTTAATTTCATTGGTTATTTTCTCAGTTTCAAGTTGGTTTTTGAACCCTACATGCGCATAGGCATTCTCGCAGGCTACCCATACGGGACCAGGGAGAATGATGCGTTCTCGCAGGTGATTCGTGAGCCACCTGCGAGGTGTTCTCACTGTGTAAAATAGGCGTCTGCGAGAACCACAATCTCAAAAAAAAAATTAAATACTAAGCCAATGAAAAAGATCTATATCATGAATAAAAGCGTTAATCCTCTTTTTATGTCTCTTGTGCAGGTAAATAGCCACAAACATGGTGCTTGAGTGACGAGAACGAGAACATGAAGAGGATAACGCAAATGCTGAGAATCATCCACCCACTATAGTTGCATTGAGAGATTGTGGGCTCTTAAAATACTTCCGCATTCCGGGCATGAGGGCCCAGGTCAGACTAGTGGAGTATCTAGTCCGGATGTCGGATCCAGATCAACAGGTTTTCATTGTAGGAGCTCATACTTTGTCCATAGACATCGAGGACATATAATTTTTGACAGGATTATCCAGGTGTGGGTATTATGTCAGTCTGACCGGTAGTAGAGGTGGTGGCCTCAAGATGAGTGAATATTGCAATCAATACTGTGTACCAGAGGCTGAGAGGAATAAGGGAAAAGTTGTGATCTTGGGGGTACAAGACTTGACCCTCCGCACTATCCTCTTTACTATTGCTTGGATGGCAGGGATTTCTTCTCCTCATATGGCATTGTAGAGATACTTCCAGTATTCCATCGAGTGTACTAAACCTCATGTATTCAACTGGGCCGATGTTGTGCTTCGCAGTATCAAAAGGCAATTAACTAAATGCAGGCGAGGTGAATTGAAACAATTTGGGTATGGATCTTTACTAGTGTCCTTCTTCTTGGAGAGGGTTCATGTATTTAGACTAAAGGCTAAGTGGAACCTACTGGGTCCTAGGGATCCACGCATGCTTAGATGGTGTCGACTCATGGCCCGGCACGTGGAAGGACCAATCGTCAAATATGACGATATTTTCTTTGACTGGCTCCGTAACCATATGATGACGGTCGATGACTATGCCTATGCCGGGTTGTATTTTCGAGGAGATATGGATCTGGCACTGCCTGAGGAAACTCAGTGGTGAGACCTCAGTAAGAAGTACACACATTTTCTCTTTTTAAATGTTTTTTAATTTTTATCATATTCAAAAGTTTTTGTTTTAAATTGTTTATCCAAAGACTAAATCAAAAATATTTGTTGATAACACAGATGTTGGACTATATAGACCTGCCAACAGTTCTCCTATCTAGAGGTGAGGAGAAGCGGAATAAGTGGTACCATAGTATGCTGAAGATTATCTGGTGGTGGAATAGAATTTAGAAGGCCTGACAGCAGACATTCCAGATATGACTCTGGAAGAGATTCCATGACGCGATCAGCGTCACACTGTAGGAGTATCAGCCGCTATGGGTCGACTGCTCTGTAGGGTTGCTAGGGCAGTAGTGTGTTACCATGAAATTCATCCATGACGTCACTTTATAGAAGATATGAGCTTCAATTTTTGATATTTTGGTCTTCGGACAAACTTTTTGTAAAAAACAACAAACTCTTTTGATCGTTATATACTGATGGCTTCTATCGGTTTACTTTATATTGTGTGAATTTTAATGTGTTTGATTTATAAATGGTTCAAATGTCTGTCCAATACATAATTTTCCAATGCATCTGTTAATGAAAGACATCTAGGAATATGTTGATATTCAATGTGATCAAAATATCGTTCCAAGAGGCGAATTCACAAATACACCCTTAACAAAGTAGGACTTCGAATAGAGTAGATATTACTTAGATGTAGTACTACAAGCTGCGAGTCGAGTCGCACAACCAAATGATGAATTTTGAGTGATATAGCATCAACCAATAATTCAATCATGACGCTATACTCTACAATGTTGTTGGTTGCACGACCAAGACAAACACCTTGTAAAGATACAAGTTCGTTTGTTGGGGCATAGATTTCCCACGCAGTAGAAGCGAGGTTCTGAGTACTACGACTAGCACCATCAATGAAGCCAATATAGGGTAGCGAAGACTCTGACATATGGAAATCAAACACAACGTCACATAAGGGAAGAGACCAGATAACGTCAAAATCAAACTAAAGTAACACATGCAAAGTATGATACATAAAATACAAGTATTTGTGCACAAATGAATTATTCATAATACTTCTTCAAGTACAAACCATTCCTGGGTTCACTCAAAGGGATACCATCGTAATCAACCAGCTCATATGCTCCTTTTTCCAAAACTTGGTGAAAAATATAAGGACCTCGCCACATTGGTTCGAATTTCCCAGCTCCTAAGACATCTCGATCCTGTTCATAAAGAAGAACAAGATCACCTTCATAGAAAATGCGAGGCTTAACATGCTTGTCATAGTGCGCCTTGACACGTTTCTTCTAGGCTTCTATTATGAGAGTGGCGTCACGTTGAGTTTTGTCTAATCAAATTAGATACAAAAGACGTTCTTCTTCAGCAAAAGTATTGGGTAAGAGTTTGACAGCTAGCTTTAGAGAAGGTATCTCGCATTCTATTGGAAGAATAGCTTCCACACCATAGACCAATCGAAAAGGCGTAAACCCCGTAGTGGATTTGACAGATGTCCGATATGCCCACAATGCCGAAAACAACATCATGTGCCAGCTTGTTTTATGAATTCCTATCATCCATCGAAGCATAGTTATAAGAACTTTGTTTATGGCTTCGACCTAGCTATTAGCTTGTGGATAATAGGGTGTTGAGTTCTCCTAACAAAGACCCAACTTTTCTGTAAGCTCAGACATCATAAAATTCCTAAAATGACTACCATGATCAGTAACGAGAGCTTGAGGAACACCAAAATGAGCTATGACATGGTTAAAAAGAAACAACACTACAGTCTTTCAAGTATTATCGAATGTTGACATCACCTCGGCCCATTTTGTAAAGTAATCTACAGCTATAATGATGTAACCATGCCCCCCGACCGAGTGAGGGTGACATGTCATGAAATCAATGCCCCATTTTGCAAAGGGGCCAACTAAGACCACAGGATGTAGAGGAGCAGGATGCGACCGAATTTTCTGATTGTAGGTCTGGCAGTCATAGAATTTTTGAACGGTAGTAATGCAGTCATTGAGCAAGGAAGGCCAAAAATATCCTGTGCATAAGATCTTCTGGGCAGTAGCGTACCCAGACATATGACCACCACATGCTCTGGAATGGCAGTCATTCAAAGATTTCTCGGCTTCATCAAATGTCAGACAACGTCGAAAAACAGAGTCAATTCGTCGATGGTAAAGAGTATCCCCGAGGATTATGTATTGACATGCTTGATAACGGATGCGACATCATTCAGAACTAGACAAAGCAGGCCGAAAAGTCTGGGTTTGGAGATATATAATGATATCCCCATACCAAATATCATCTGTGCTAATAAGTAAAAGCGATTCATTGGGTAATGAATCTACTGCTACATTTTCCGTGGCAAAGTGAGGAAAATCACATATCAACTCAGCGAAAACTAAGGATTTCTTAGACGTGGCGCGATCGAATTCCAAGTCAAACTCTTGAAGTATGAAAATCCACTTGGAGTATTTTCCCCCTAACAATTGACGTGTCAAAATATGTTGCATGGGGTTGCAATGAGAAATCACAGTAGTTTTCCTTGAGAGGATATAATGTCGAAAACGTTGAACCGCTTGAACGGTAGCCAAGGCCAGTTTTTCAACATGTTGATACTTGATCTCCGTGGATGTGAGACTTTGACTGAAGTAATAAATAACATGTTCATCATGCGCATTATCCTCTTGGACCAGAACCATGCCGATGGTATACTCAGAGGTAGCAAGATAAAGAAAATAATCATGACTATAATCAGGAGGAAAGAGAAGCGGAGCTCGTGTGAGGGATAACTTCAAAGTCTCAAAAGAATTGTTAGCAATAGTATCCCAAACAAAGTCTGAACCTTTCTTCAGTAGTCGGGTAAAACCACGAGTAATCTCGGCGTAATTAGGAATGAAATGACAAAGAAATTTTTCTTTCCCTTGCAAAGTTTGCAACTGGCACAATGTAGAAAGAGGAGGGAGATTAAGAATTGCCTCAACCTTAAGAGGATCCACCCTGATCCCTTGATGTGAAACAATGAAACCTAGAAGATGGCTGGATTATACGCAAAAAACACATTTATGAGGATTTAAACGAATACGATAGAGCCAACAACGAATGAAAATAGCTCGGAGATGAGTGGGGTGATCGACTCGACGTAAAGAATGAGCTGGTAAATCGTCCAAATAGGGTTGAACGATATGCTTTATATCGTGAAAAGCATAAGACATAGCACGTTGAAACATCGCGCCAGCATTCTTAAGACCGAAGGGCAGTTTCCTATAGGCAAAAGTACGCCAAGGACAAATAAATGCAGTTTTATGTTGGTCCTCGGGAGCGATGTTAATTTGATTATAGCCGAAGAAACCATCCATGAGAGAGAAGATTTCACTTCTGGCACAGTCATCGACAATCTGATCGATGAAAGGGGTTGGAAAGTTGTCTTTTGGATAGGCTTTGTTAATATCCCTATAATCAACACATACTCGAATACTGCCACCATTCTTATCAATTGGAACAGGGTTGGAAACCCATTCTGTCAGAGCCACGGGATAAATAAAACCGGCTTTGAGAAGTTTTTCAACCTCAAGTTTGATAGTCGCCGCTTTACGTGGGTGTACAGGATGTAGGCGCTGCTGGACAGGTTTATCTCCAGGGTATGTCTTTATCTCATGCACAACAATAGAAGGGTCGATACCTGGAATCTCTTCGTAACTCCAGGCGAATATATCACGAAATTCTTTTAACATAGATGTATAAGTGACAATTTCCTCTAGAGAACACGAAGCTCCAATATGAACATTTTCAACTATCCCAGGTTTAACAGATATATCAATGGGAATTGTGGGAGATATATTACTGAGGTTCCATTCGACAAACACATCATGTGTAGATCCAGGAACGATCGATATGACAACAACGGTCGATGGAGTCGAAATCCATTGGTAGTTCTCGAGAGTGTGTTGTTCCAAAAAGAGTATGGAACGATGATGCCCATCGTCCCAAGGGGTGTCTTCCATGACAGACATGATCATCTCGTCAGTAGGAAAAACAACATGAAAAGGATCAAGAGACAACTCATCAAGAGAAGAGGTAGAAGGTGTTGTCGATTGAATGGCATGATAAGCCGACTCAACCGGACTTAACGAAATGATGTTGCCGAAATGAGTGTGATCTCCTGGGTCAAGGACTATCCAAGGGTCGCAGGACATAGGAAGTTCATGAGGTACGACGGAGATCATATTGATCGAGGATACGGATGGGCGTGGAACATCGGGTGGAAGAATGGGAAAAGTACCCATCAATGAAGAGTCTTTTAAAAGGCTGACACCGACATTCTCGTAACCCACCGAGGTTTTAGCTATAAACGACACGTTGCTAGTACGAGTATTGGAATTAAATAAGGCAAGTTGGTCAACTGTAACAACCTTTCCCTCATGAGGAAAACATACTACATGGAAAAGTGCTGACACAACAGCGCGCATGGAATCTATCCATCTACGACCAAGCAAAAGATTATAATCCAGGGGAGCATCGAAAACTTCCACTTCAACTTGGACTGTCTTACCTTCTAGAGTAATGGGAAACGATGGTAGAACACCGTAAGGATTAAAACTAGATCCATTAAAGGCTTTCAGAGTATTTTGTGATTCATTTAAGGGAGGAGAGCCAATGGCTTTCCAAGAAGCAAAAGACATTACACATGTAGAGGCACCCTCATCGATAACAGTTCGACAAATGTTCTTGTCAGAGACAACAACTTGAATTTGAAAGGTAAGCTGAGGGGGTAACCTTGGAATGTGATCTTCCAAGTCAAAGACTATTAAATTCGTATCTGTTGGGTCAATTCCACCTATAGCTTTCAACAGAGCCTTCCTTTGTGCAGGACAAGACTGAAGGACTTCAAGGGCTGACATCGTTGAAGGTGCCTGGGCCAGATCTTCTACAATGTTGTAATTCTGGGCCGCATGAGCATGAAATCCGGCTTGTGAACAACACCTTTAGGGGGTCGGATGACTGTATCGAGGCTCGTTCTTTCAAGATGAAGAGGACCGTTCGTAGGTGGAGTCTGTGGAGAGGGTTGTACCAAAGCAGGAGGTAAATCGTCAACCTTCTCCTTAGATGGAGAATAATCTTTGGCTCTAGTTGCTATTGCAATGTTGTTTTGCTTCGAATCACCAGTACACATCAAAACATATGATGTTGTAGAAGTAGATGGTTGGTCATGGATGACCAACTGAGCCTGTTCTTGAGACGGGAAGGGTTGGGACAAGACTACCAGCATAGATGGTTTTGGCGTCCCTTGAAGGAACTTAGTAACTTCGGCACGTCGAGGAAAATGCTTCGCATAGTGATCGTCACCATAGATAAGGCAAAGGTATCGTGGTTTGCGCTTATCCCAATCTTCAACATGAGGATTTTTAGTTTGTTCTGTTGGATTATTATTCTTGCCCTCCTTATTATTGCCTCTCCCCTTTTTAGATTTATTTTTACCGGTCGGGGTTGATAGAACAACGTTCACCTCAGAGGTTTTACCGGTGGGAGTCGCAGGAGATGGAGCATTTTGAACATTAGAAGATGTAGATTTAGGGGTTGTATTTGAAACAGAATGTGAGTGGGTATGGGTAGTACCAATCACACCATCAGCTGCATGCGAGGTAGCTGGAGTAGTTGAAGTGCTGGAAGTACCAGGACGGGGTAGTTCAGGTAGCAAATCGTAAAGTGTTCCCGTTTGTGAATAAACGAGATCAAGGTATTAGGAACGACTTATAGCCTGCTCCTCCGTAACAACACCACCCATGGCAATGTCTTTACCAATTTCGTTCACAAAGGATTTCGTGAACCATTCGACCAGTAACTGATCAGGGAGTTCAAGTTTAATGAGACGTCGTCTCCGTCTCCACTCATGTATATGATCCGAGATGTGAGTGCCTTTATTTTGTTTAAAGGAAGTTAAAATATCAGTCCAAATATCATAACGGATCAATATCTGGTAATGTGTAAGAAAATCCATAGCTAGAGTATTGAAATCAGAGAAGAAACTTCGTGGCAATTCAATATACCACTTCACAACAGACCCTGTAAGGGTTCTTTGAAAAAGACGTAGGTGAATAGAGTCATCCGTCAAAGAGTTGGATGAACACCATAGATGAAAATTCATCACGTGATTGTTCGGGTCCTCTCCCACTTTGCCATCGAATTTAGGAATATCAGATGGAAGGTTGGCTGGAATAATGGGCCATTGGGGAGAGTGACGAATAGGATCATTTAGAATCCTAGACAAATCTGGCAAATCCAAAGTAGCAAGAAAAGGTAACTGTCGATTAACTTGGGGGTACTAGTGACTTTGGGGTGGAAGCCCTGTCGGCAAACTAGTAGGACCGTAACAAGTATGCCCATATTGGGAAGACCCTGGCTTATTCAATGGTGGTTGGAGAGGATAGTAATTCCAAGGATGGTAACCTTGTGTTTGAGTAGGGACCTGAGGTTGAGTACTATGACTCTAACCCCAAATAGGATTAGGTATACCTGGATAGGGTTGGCCTATAGTAGGGATAGTTTGTTGCCCCCCAGTATTTTGAGGAAAGGTTTGTAAAATCCGATTCCAATACTGGGCCAGTTCAGGAGGTATGTTTTGTCCAAAAGGTGAGGTTGGTCCCCCTATCGTAGGTTGTGTGCCAACCAAAGGTTGTGTAGCAATTGGATTTTTACCAATAAGAGGAAATTGAATCGTACCACCTTGTCCACCAACAGGAATCTGCAAATTTGGTGCCACGGTCAGGATAGTGCCACTAGGATTAGGATTGCTAGAAGGAAAAGGAGGGAGTGTCAGAATAAAACCGAGAATAGAGTACCCAGGAAAAGGAGGACCACCTGGAGAACCGACTGGGGTTTGCGGAGGTGTTGGATTGGAAGAATTCAACAAAGAATTCAACGCATGATAACCAGGTGGTAGTGTCGGATTGACCTCAGGCATTCATTGAGTATTGATAGAAGCAAGACTAGCTGCCATAAGTCCGGTTTGGACACTCATAGTATTCGCGAGATGGGCCATCTCGGGAGGAAGAAAAAAAATGATAAGTGGTAGTCTCTGGTGTAGTTTTTGTCTCAGAAAACACTGGAGGGTTGATTTCATAGATGGTAGGTGCCTCGGTACCAAAAAGGACCCTTCATAAATCACTTGAACAAAAAGGATCTTGGCCTACTACACTAGGAGAAGGCCCAACGATTGATTTAGAAGATGTAACAACTGCTTCTTCGGAAGAATTTAATCGCACAAATGGTCGTTCACCATGGAATATGCGATAGTCCTCTCTAGTATTGGTAATTCGAAAAGGTTCTAGAGATTCAGTGGATTCTACTTGTGGTGTGGTGACAAGTGGAAGGTCACTTGTTTCCCCATGTGGTGGGGTAACAACTGGGACTTCACTCTGGCGAAGAGAGCCCTCAGGTGTACCGGTAGGCGAAGGCTGAGAATTGTCCAGATGCTCTGGAGATCAACCTTGCATTCTATGTGAACGTCGTGGGGGAGCAATTGTAAATAAGTGACAAGCTCTGCAAGGAAATTCTTAAGGTTAACTGCGAGAAACAAACAACACGCACTAGTAAACAAAATCTAGGAAACAATCACCAGACAAACAAAACCCTCTAATATCGAAGCCACTAGTTGGTGATGAAATCCAACGTCATAACAATGAGACGAGAAGGGGCGGGGCTAGGATGGAAAAGTTATGTTGATGACTTGCTTAACGGACTTACACCCTGGTGCAAGCTCCCACACATAATCATGGGTATACCCTCCAAGGAGCCCGAGTGAGTTTGATCAACGTCAATTCCAGGTACCATGAAGACTTTCCCCTCCACAGTCACCTTGGGTAAGAACCTAGAGAGATAGGCCACTAAGGTCACCACAAACAACAATACAGCCTGGGGGAACAGTCGACAATCCGATCCACAAGGAAGGGTGGGGTATCTAGCCCGAAATCAACTCAAAAGGCTTCCACTCATCATTGTGGGTATACCTCGGAGTGACCCCTGTAATACGTGCAATCTCTACACTGATGTCAACAAAGCAGGATGAGTAACTCTGCCAACACCAATGCGACCTAGTGCTTGACCCTTGTGTTAGAAGGTCTTCCCAGGACAATATGTTGCAAATGGAATTTAACACTCCCTAACTCAAGATGCTATTGTGTGTTTTGAGCTTTTGGAGACTGTATCTCTCTTCCTACTCCAAAGCACTAGCCTAACTAGATGTTGGTGTAAAAGAGCCCTAGAAAAGAGTTACTAGATAAATTTTAAGATTACGCAATGTTTTTAAAGGTTGTTGTTTACTCAAAGGTAATGGAAATGAAACTTGTGTTGTATGACTCTGACCCAATAATGCAAGGATGATAATGAAATGTATCACTTTTCTTTCAATGAATCCTATATATATGGGAGAGAGAGAAGTTTTCCAAATCAACCATGAATTATATGCAAAATTTCCTTTCAAATATCAATGCAAACAATTAGTTATCAAATGACTAACCTCTATGTTTCTCTTTTTCAATACTTCAACAATCTCTATAATTCAATTTTCAATGTTTTGTAAATGACAAAAACAATTTGATGAAAGAAAAACTTTGTGTTCACTTTTCAAAAAGAACTCGCACTATATCAATGAGAGAGCAGAAAATCAAATCACAAAGAATCAAGCAATAACAACCCAATCAACTCTTTCAACGAAAGCAAAAACAAAGAACAAACCGAATAGTCTTCTCAATGCAAATGAAAATGTTCTTTCAAACCAATAACCAAATGAGAAAAAACCAAGTAAACTTAACCTTCAACCAATCACTGGATCCCAACAATTCAAACATACTCAGAATCTGAAGTCAGAGAGAATGGTTTTGTCAAGAAGAGTCAAGAAATGAAAGTCAAGTCACCAATGTCAAGAAAGACCTTGAAACCCTAAAATTGTTCGAGCATGCAAACAAAAGAAAGAAATATATCAATCAGAGATCCAAGAAACTCATAAGAGGTATTCCAACTATTCTGGGCAGTCAGAAAGACCAAACCTCAAATTCAAAATTTTTGAAAAAGACTGTTTGCAGGCAAGCTATATAACATAGTGCGAGAATCTATGATTATCGCAGGCAACCTTTTAGCAAGGTGCGAGAACCTCGCATTGAACCCTATGATCAGGGTGCGAACCTGACCAATTCTCGTAGGTTGCAATCGAACGCAGTGCGAGAATTCTTGAACATGCCAAAAAATTTGAAAAATGAAGTAAAATTGCAAAAATCTTTTGGACTCAGAAGGTCTATCAGGATATCCTGAAGACTCAGAGACTAATAGGATAGGAGAAAAATGAAACCAAAGCAAATGGCCACAGAAAAACACAAAAAGCCACCAAAAAATGGGATTGTTCCCCAGTGGAGTTGCCAATTTTGTTATAGGATAAATCCGTAAGTGCGGACACAAACTGATCTCCCTAGATCCACCTGGATCTAGAACAAATCAAGACAGAATAATACTCTTTCCCTAGATTTAGATTATTGAATGAACTAAAAGGAAAGAATCATGAACATACCGTATGATCGCTTCCTTGGGTCTTTGTTGTTCCAGCTTCACTCCAATGCTCTTGTGCAGTCAAGACCAGGACAATACAAACCAATCAAAGTGAAGACAACTCAACATATTCAACAATCAATCTAAGTATATGATCAAGGAGTTGTACAATAAAGGTAGACTTAACTTTATGGGAAAGAGACATATTACTGTATTATATTGATAGAAAGCAAAGCTTACAACCTGAGCCTTGATGTTGCAAACCTCCTTTCGATGGCCCTTGTCTCTGACACACACACTTGCTCACTTGTATGAAGAATATCAACCACCTTTGATAACCTTGTTGGAGTTCTCTAGCCGTTGTAGCATCAGTCCTTCACATAATCTTCCACAAATTCTCCAATATCTTCTTAACCTTGTTTGCTTCTAACCTTTTCCATGAGAATCCTCTCAATATATAGGAGGAAATGAATTAGTTACTTAGATAAGAATGATCCCAAGATATCAAGAAAGCCAGTACTTAGATAACCATTCGAGTGCCATCTCATCCTTCTAGAAGATTCCCTTCTAGAAGCTTCGAGAATTCATCCTTTTTCCCTTCTTTAGAAGGTGTTCGCACCCTAGCAGTTAGACACAGTGCGGACTTCTCGCACCCTGGCTTAAGGTAGCCTGCGTGACTCATACATTCTCGCAGGAAAATGTATAGGTATCCTGCGAACCTTCCTCAAAAATATAATTTCTGGAGAGAGGTGAAGGTAACTTTTCTCAGGAAAAGATTCCAATGAAGAGCCTGAGTACACCATCCTTAATACATTATCATGATGACCAAAATCATGGGTAACACTGGTGACCCCATCCAAATCAGAGAGTGAAAAAGAAGCAGAGGTAGTAATAGAAGAGGTTGCATTTGTTGTTGGAAGGCCAGAAAAAACCTTGGCATAGATAGAATACCAAGTAACCTAGTCGTGGAACCATCACTCAGTGGAGAAAATTCACCACCTCCCTATAGGTTGCTTGGAGACATGGAAAAAGAAGAGGGAAACATAGCTAATGAAACAGATGCATTTGGATTCCCCATACTGGATATCGCTAAATACGTTGTTATGAAGAACATTCCATTATCTTCACTTCCTCATTTCTGAGGTATGTCGACAGAAGACCCTGACTCATTTTTATTTGAATTTGACATATTGTGTAGGAGTTATAACTACACAGATAATTCTCAAAAATTAAAACTTTTCTCGGCTACACTAAAATATTTAGCGCTAATGTGGTTCGTGAGCTTAGGGGAACACACCATTTTGTTTTGGGATGGTATGAAGGATACCTTCCTTTAGAAATACCAATATTACTGTAGACGTAGGGATTATAAGAATGATATATTCAAAATGCAACAATCTGAAGAAGAGATCTTAGAAGACTACCTAGAAAGGCTCTTACACAATTACCAAAAAACTAAGCATTTTTCCTTAGACACAGCTACAATGAGGACTGTCTTTATAAAGGGTGTGAGGGATGATTGCATTGAAGTGTTAAACCTCATGATTTCTGGGGATGTATACCAAAAGCCATTTGCATACATAGCAGAGTATTGTAAAAGATACTCTCACAGTCAAGCTGAAACGAGGAAAAGTATAAGGGACCCTACCAACAGAATTGTTAAACCCACATCCGAAGGTGTCACTAGGATTGAACTGGGAAATCTATTAGAAAAATTTAAAACAGATATCCTAAACACCATCAGTTCCCAACTAGATACCATGAAAATTAAAAGAAAACAAGAGGAAGAAAATGTTGCGTTAGCAATTTTCTGTCATAAGTGTAGGAGGAAACACCCTGAAAAAGAATGCCCCCTTAATGTTATTGAAATTTGTGGTTCTATATGAAGGACCATCCTACTAACGAATTCCCTTCTCTACCCAAACTCAAGGCCATGTTCAATGGAGGAGGAGAACCTAAGACATCCTACCCCCCTATGAGACCATGGAGACAAAAAAACCCCATCATGTTTGCAGACCCAATTACACAATACCCCCAACAACAGTGGGTACCCCCCATGTATTATCCTTAGTGGTTGACATAAACCCAACCTTGGAAACAAGGTTGGAGAGGACCTGTATATGGGAATTCTCCCTTCCAGCCAATAATTTTCCCACCTATCCACAATATCCTTCAAATATTTCACAGTTGCTCCCAGGATTTAACCCCCCTGCTCTTCTTCCACCCCCACAATTACAACAACATATCGCACTACCCATGAAACCAAATATGCAGCAACCAATGCAAATTGCATCCATCCAAAACCCTCCTTGGCCTACCCCTATTCCTGCACAACCTATCCCTAACCCAAATAATAGGCCGACACAACCTATACATAATGTTGAAGTACAAACCTTCCCTACATATCTAATAGTGCCAGCACCATTTAATGGAATTGAATTAAGATCAGGAAGGGTTGTAAACAAAACAAATCCCACTATTGTCATCCAAGAAGAACAAGTACATAATCAGACAAATCAAGAAGAACAAATAGATGTCCAAAGAGAAGAACAGATGACTAATCCATTGAACGAAGAAAGAAACACTCCAGTGAAACAAGAAATTCCTTCTCCCAACTCCCTTGTAGAAGAAACACCTCATAAAATGAATCCTCCTTATCCAGAATGGTTGCTCGTAAAGAAAATTGAGGAACCTCCAAAACATAATCTAGAGACTGAAATCCGAAACATATGTGTAAATATCCCACTACTACAGGCCATTAAAGACATAACTATCTATGCTAAAATTGTAAGGGACCTTTGCATTAAAAATCCAGGGAAAACGAGGAAGGAACCTCCTGTCATACGGGTGGTAGGGTAGTTATCAAAATTTATAACAGAAATGCCATCTAAGTATAGTGATCCAGGGAATACAGTGGTAACCATAGAAATCAATGGTGTTTCCTTACCTAACACATTGATTGATCTAGGGGCAACAATAAATTTGATGTTAGTAAACACTATGATAACACTGCAACTAGATCACCTAAGACCAACACAAACTTTGTTGGAGCTTGCAGATAAATCAGTCATCACCCCAGCAGGATGTTTAGATGATATAAAAGTGACATTGGCCTCTCGGGAATACCCTATGGATTTCTTAGTAATCCATCCCTAATCCACAAAACCAGGACACCCAGTGGTACTCGACCAACCTTGGTTGGCCATTGCTGATGCATTCTTCAGTTGTCGATCTGGAGAAATGACAATTTCCAATGGCACTCAAAGTTAGAAACTTATCCTTTTTCCCCCTTCTCAACCAGCCACTGAAGTTCCTCTCTGGTTGGAGAATCCCTATGGGGAGGAAGACTATACTCATCCCTTGTTGACACTTGAACAAGTAGAAGAAGTACAAGAGCACTCTGAAGAACAAATCCTAAGTGTATTCTTGGTTGCTTCAACATGCATTGACTATCCTCAATCTTTCCCTAACTACACACACATTTTTATCCATGAATTTCAAGAAATTTGGCACCCTTCCACTTCTACAGTAGCCATTGTTTCACAAGTAGAGGAAGGGAAAGAATCAGTTGTTCAAGCTATTGAAATCAGTCCTGGAAAGTCCTTATATATCAATGCTACCCTAGAAAGAGATCAACAACAAAAGTTGATACAAATGATTCAAGGGAAATCTAATGTGTTTGAATGGGATTACTCTGACATGAAAGGGATCCACCCAGACACCTGTATGCATCATATTTACACTAACGATCATATCAGGCCTGTCAGGCAGCCCCAAAGAAGAATGAATCTAGCCTTGAAAGATATAGTAAAAGAAGAACTCCAAAAACTCCTACAAGCCAATTTCATTTACCTTATATCACATAGCAAGTGGGTCTCCCCATTAGTTATTGTACTAAAGAAAAATGAGAAATGGAGGATTTTTGTGGAATTTCAAGAATTAAACAAGGCCACCTATAGAGACTACTTCCCTTTGCCTTTCATAGATCAAGTCTTAGACACTTTGTCTGGGAAGAGGTATTTTTCTTTCCTGGATGGGTTTAGTGGTTACAACCAAATACAAATTTCACCAAAAGATCAGGATAAGACCACATTCACCTATCCTTGGGGAACCTATGCCTATAGGGTTCTCCCCTTTGGGTTATGTAATGCCCCTAATACCTTTCAAAGGGTTGTCTTGGCTATTTTCTCCAATTTAACCAACGATTGTGTGGAAGTCTACATGGATGATTTCACGGTATATGGGGATGATTTCCAATAGGCATTGGATAATTTGGAGAAGGTATTGGTTAGGTGTAAAGAGACCAACCTTTGACTTAGTCACAAAAAATCAAGAATGTTGATCACTGAAGGAATTTTTCTAGGTCACCACATCTCCAATACAGGAATAAGAGTGGACCCTGCCAAGATCAACATTATTTCCCAAATCAATATCCCTAGCTCACAAAAAGAAATTAGAGGTTTCTTAGGGCATGTTGGCTACTATAGGAGGTTTATTCAAAATTTTTACAAACCTAGATGTGCCCCTTTTCAAACTTCTAACAAAAGATGTTGAATTTTGTTGGGATGAGGAATGCCAATTCTCCTTTGAAATATTAAAAACAAAAATTTCAAGTGCCCCTACTTTGAGAGGTCCAAACTGGTCTATTCCTTTCCATATTTGCACAGATGCCTCAGATGCAGCTTTGGGAGTTGTATTAGGACAAAGGGAAGGGAAGATTCATTATGTTATATACTTTGTTAACAAGAACCTCTCACCTGATGAAGCAAACTATACTGACACAGAAAAAGAATTTTTGTCAGCAGTACATGCCATTAACAAATTTAGACACTATATAATAGGATACAATTTTTTTGTGCACACTGACCATTCAACTATCATATTTATAAAGAATAAACCTGTTACAAATGCTAGAGTGACTAGATGGTTGTTGTTACTACAAGAATTCAATATCACTATCATAGATAGGCCTGGAAGAGACAAATTGGTTGTTGATTTCTTGTCTAGACTTATTCATACAGGTGACAGTACTCCAGTAGATGATGACTTTCCGGATGAGAATTTATTTTCCATTTCTACTTACACCCCTTGGTATGTAGATGTAGCCAACTATCTGGTAACCAGGAAGCTACCTCAAAGTATGACATCCAGAGAAAAAAAAAGAATTATTCAGCTAAGTTCCAACTATATGTGGCATGAGGATACCCTATATCGAACTGGACCTGATTTGGTAATAAGAAGATGTGTTCAGGAAGACGAAATGCAAGATATCTTCAGAGCCTTCCATGATGGTCCATGTGGAGGTTGTTTTGCTGACAAAAGGAAAACTTACAGGATTCTACAGTCTAGCTATTATTTGCCAATCATCTTCAAGGATGCAAAGAAATACGTGGCCAGCTGCGATGATTGCCAAAGAATGGGAAAACCTATAGAAGTCGATGAAATGCTACTCCAAGCCCAAGTAGTGATCGAACCCTTTGAAAAATGGGCCTTATATTTTGTAGGACCTATCAATCCCATGTCTCATAGGAAAAAGTACATATTAGTTTTCACAAACTATGTAACAACATGGGTAGAATCCAAGGCTTTGTATTCAGCCAATGAACAATATATTGTAGACTTTCTCTTTGAGGAAATATTCACTGATTTTGGGGTACCTTGGGAAATAGTCACTGACCAAGGGACACAATTCACCTCAAATTTGGTCAAGTATCTTATTGAACAGTACAAGATCAAACAAATAAAGTCTTCACCCTATCACCCCCAAGATAATGGCCAAGTGGAATCGACCAACAAAGTGATAGAGGCCATCCTCACTAATATTATTCAACTGCATCACAAAGACTGGGATGATAGGTTTCCTGAAGCCTTATGGGCATGCAAGACAACTTGGAGAAATACAATAGGCCATACACCTTATGAGTTTGTGTATGGGAAACAGGTACTACTACCCATAGAGTTTCAGGTAAAAACCTTCAGAACCACCATGCAATTAGGGATGGACCTCAACGAAGCTAAAAAACAAAGGCTATTACAATTAAATGAGCTTCATGAGATAAGACCGGATTCTATACAAAGAACCACCCTGATACAAGATCAAAGGACCAAAGGGCACGATAAGTACATTAAAAAGAAGTCCTTCCAGCCAGGTGATTGGGCCCTCCTATATGATAGCAAATTCAAAAATTTTAAAGGTAAATTGTCTACTAGATGGATGGGGCCCTATGAGGTTGATACAGTTTATGACAATGGTTCAGTAAGGATAAATACCATTGATGAAAATAAGACTTCCCTTGTTCTAAATGGGCATCGAATGAAGGTTTATCACAAGCCTCTATCAAAGGAGGATTTTGTCAAAAATGTTCTTCAGAGTTCTAAAATGCAACTGATAAGTAAAAGGGTTTCTCCTCCTGCTGACCTACCACAGTAAGTTCAATTGTATAAATTCATTTTTTGTACATAGGTGTGTGATTAGATGGAGTTATTCTTTATTTTTCTGATATAACTAACAAAAGAAAAGGAAAAAAAGAAATAATAAGGATTGGTTGTGTTCCCATCTAGATAAAGAAATAAGGAGGAAAGCTACTAGATAGAGTCTTCTTTAAGTTTTTCAGAATCTTTAAAAGTGAAAACACCGGCGAGAAGGAACTGGCCTGGGCTCGATAAAAATCCACAGGACAATATAGAGAGTTTTCTTTAAGTTTTTCAGACTCTTTAAAAGTGAAAACACTAGCGAGCAGGAATTGGCCCAGGCTCAATAAAAAGGCATGGGACAGTATAGAGAGTTTCCTTTAAGTTTTTTAGACTCTGTAAAATTGAAAATACTAGCGAGCATTAACTAATCTGGGCTTGATAAAAATACACAGAAAAATAGTAGTTAGGATTATTATTGTTATTGTAATAAAAGAGGAAATGCCAGCAGAAGCATGATCACCTTGGTTCCAAAAGAAAAGGGGTTTTGTCATCTCAGTAATTGTTCATTTCAGAATACCCTCCTATTACAGAGATTTCTTTCATCATTCCTCTACAAAATTTGGTAACTACATTGTTTTTAAGTCGAATTTGATCACAGAACACCAGTTGTTCCTAAAAATCACTGCCACCAGAGTCTCTGTCAAAGATTTTTTAAGCACCTGAAAAAATGTTCATCTCTGTGCTTATCTAGCACCAATGATCACCTCTATGTTCATCCGGTACAAAGGGCCACCCCTGCACCAAATCATCTCATTGTTCTTATACAGTACCAGATCATATCCAGTATAAAAGAAGGGACCCTATGCTATTCTGGTACTAATTACAAATTCTGCACACAGGTGATCTGATATTCAGAAAAAATGGTACTCAGGTAATCTGGTACTCAGATGATCCCGTACTAATTTCAACTCTGTGCACAGGTGATCTGGTATTTAGACGATCCGGTACTGGTAAGAATGTGACGGGTAACTTTCATCATGTTTCCAAGTTGTTGTACAATTATTAGTGCTAGGACATATAGTTTCATCATTTTTTTCATGTTATTTAATAGAATTATACTAAATATACATTTAGAACATGTGATTTCTTTTGGATCATGACATACCCTTGTTTTGTCACAAATCTTTGTAAAATCCTCAACCACACTTCTATAAAGAGAAAATTTCCTATGAAATATCAAGAGTGCAAGGTCATGATGTCTTTTACCGGATCAAACTCATACTCCCTCTGTCTATCCGGTAAATAAACCCCATAAACTTATCATTATCTACCGTACTATATGAAATGACATGAACCATGAATCACAACATATCGAGTAATGATCCTAGCCTATTTCATATACACGAGTCCTGATCATAACGACCCCATCCTTCTTTGAATATCGTCTGACACCAAGTTTCCCACAAATCCGTAAACCGTTAGTGGATTAGACCTACCTCACCATATCATCATGATTATTGATGTGACTATTGTAATCTATACTTCCATTCATAAATGCTCCTCTGGATGGATATGCCATCCAGATGAGCGTTATTTATCATTGTTGTCACACCATCTATAGACATCTTGTGCCTGTGTATCCCTTGCATATTTTTCCCATCCGATACTTTATCATAACCTACATTTATCCGATACTCAAACCTCAACCTTCTGTCCATGCTTCATCAACCCGAGAGAATTGTTTAAGCTAGCATGGGGGTTGATAGGCATGAGCCCATATTTCAAATATACAGAGAAACAATAGAATATCAGGCTTTCAAGAAAAAATATGAACAGGCAGGTTGGGTGCCATTCTTGGAGAAGTTTAAAGGTCATCATGAGGGAATTTCTCTCGTCTTTGTGCAGACATATGATGGAGAAAATGTGCATTTTCGGGAAATGAAGTTAACAATTATAGAAGCCACTATAGCAGAACCTATGGGTCTTCCAATGGTTGGAGAAAAATACTTCAAGAGAGTGATCGTTGACAAAAATCTCTGTCAAAAATTCCTCAAATCAAAACATCAAGACCTTGATTGGACCAAGGTTGTCCCTCGAATCTAAATCAAAGAGAAATATTGGATGATACTCATAAGTCTGCAAAAATTCCTCACCTGGGAGGGAAGGTATGCGATGACATTCATTTATCATTTAAAGATTTTATCACATTTTGAGGGAGGACCACGAATTAATTTTCCCCACTTTCTATGGATGAGTTTAAATAAAATGGCGATAGGGGTGAGGTTAGTTTCCAAGAAACCTGAAACTAGCCTTCATCATCATGGTTTAATCAAACTTTTGGTTGTTCATGCTTTAAAACACAAGGTGGTAGTTGGAAGTAATTATTCCAACAAAGTTTCATTCAAGAAAAATCCAAATTTGTTGTGATACAAGAGGTAGGGACACACAGTGAGGGTTCAAGAAGAAAGTAAAAGAAAGACAGAAAGGTGACATTAGGAGGTAAAGAAGGCATTGTTATGCCTAGCTCATCTCAGCCCATTGAGAAATCAATGGAAGAAAAGTTTTTCGTAAGGGAACCTACTATATCAAGGAAGAAGACAACCACCCAATCCCATAAAGTAAGTCCTACCTTGGTTCAAAAGAGTAAAATATGAAAAAAAGACTTGGAGCTAGGAGGTTGATCAGACAGTGTTCCTGAAACAATCATGGATATGTCAATAGAACCAACCAGCCAAATAGAGAAGACCCCTGACCTCAACTTACAAAGCAAGATTTTTTTTTACAAGATAAAGTGTCTAGCTCAGCCCTGCACCCTAAGGACCAACTATCACAAGGTAAGAAATGAAAGAAGGAGCATATATATCAACAAGAGATTTTATATGAGGAAACTGTAAAACCCCCTCTGAAATCCCCTAAAGAATTGAAAAATTATTCTTGAAGCTACTCGGCCTTTCCAAAAAACAGTTGGTGAATTGAAGGGAACTGCTACAGTGAAAAGAAAAAATAAAAATAAACTAGAAGGGAAGGAGGCACAAGTTCCAGAGCCTACGCCTCAATCTTCCAGGATAGAAATTTGGATTGGCCAGTAGAAGAAAACCCTAGAATTCACAACTCAAGTCTGCAAGATAAAATTCAAGTCGACACTGGAAGAACAGGTGTCCAGGCCCACCTCTGTCAACAAATCTAAGAAAAGGAAATTTTTTGAAGAAACTCCTACCACTGTCAGCAAGTATAAGAAATCCTTGTTGCCCATATGAAGGACCACCAGAAGTATGGCCAAGCAGGTGACAACTCCAAACATACCTTCTCCTCAAGGAGAGTCCATGGATATTCTGAGTTCTCTAGAAAAAGGAAGTGGTTGTGGAGCCACCACAAGAGAAATAGAAGGGTTGGTAACAATAAGTGAGACATAAGGGTTGGTAGAAAATAATTGGAGGGATTTGTGTAAAGAAAAAGAAGCTTGAGAGGTGGTAACTCAAGAAGCACTCACACCTATCCCAGACAAGTCCCTAAGCAGACAAAAAATGGTAATAAAGACTTTGAGGAGTTCGAGGAAAGAAAAAGAATCTCGAGAAATGGTAGCTAAGAAAAAACTCACACCTAGCCTAGACAAGTCCTTGAACAAACAAGAATTGTTAACAAAGATTGAGAGATTGAAGAAAGAAGTTGAAGAATACAAAATATTGGACAGGCATATCAAGGCAGAGAATGCAGAATTGAAGGAACGTCATGCAAAGGTCTCTGCCAAACTTAACAAGGTCTTACGATTACTCAATTACACTAGGGTGATCAAGAAGGAATTGAAGACTGAAACTTTTGGTTTTAACATCTTGCAATCTGAGGAATAACAAAGAAGGGTCCAGTTGTGTAGAACTTTTTTGGATATCATTTTTTGATAACATTGCATGAGGACATGCAACACCTTCAGCATGGGGGAAATGTTGAGTCCCTATTTTCACATAGATAATGCCCTATCTTACCCTATATCTAAGCCCTTTTTGCCTATGATATAAGACTATACTAGACTATTCCCTCCCAAAACACATACCTAATAGTTGTGTTCATGTTCACAAGAGGTAATTGATGATTTAAATCATGCTTGTTTAACTTTCTTAAATTAAGTCGATTAAAGTGTTTTATTTTGTATAGTCCTAATGGTTTGATTCATGAGTAGTCTATTTGGCACTACCAGACACTGTGCAATCCAGTACCAAATCCATTCTGGTACCTAAGGTAGTTTTGATCTGGTACCAAATCCATTCCGGTACCAAGTCGTATGCTATTCTAGTACTACCTCCTCTGCATCCATTCCAATACCGAAATCGCGACTGTGTGCAATCTAGTACCAAAACCTCTATTTCCAGAATGTGCCAGTTGGACCAGAATGATGGTGAAGATTTTGAGAAGACAATTGAATAGAAGTTCCCAAATCAGTTTTCAAGTTGCAAGAGACTCCATCGCTCATGCACTTCGTGTCATGAAGAATGAGTCGTTTCCTAAAAAATCGATGTAAATATTAAATTGTAAAATTTCTCAAACTGTTTAATGCTTATCCATACATATTTATAGTATCAGCTTGCCTTATATAAAGAATGTTGTATAGATGATAGTGGGTGATAATAGAGAATGTAACAAAGTATACTATCAAAACTAGACGATACCTATTGTTTGTATGTATGAAGTAAAATATTGTTGATCCAATTTACCAGTTGAATTAATGCAGAAGATCTTTTATGTCAATTATTGAATGTGAGCGAAAAAATTTAGTATGTTACTTTCTTAAGAGTGTCCTTATTGGTTCAGCAAGCGCCCACCTCCCCAACTAAGGTAAACCTCCTTGTATAGATTATGTGTGTTTTTGTGGATATTTTACAGCAGTGTGTGTGTGCTTGATGTTTAATTTATTTTCAGAGTTTTAGCATTGAGTTAATCGTTTTTGGATTGGTGTGAATAAGCAGGTGTTAGATCGAATAGACATTTCATTCTCAGATGTTGAAGATGTCTATTTAATTATTTGAAGCGTGGACCAATATCTTGAGTTTATGATTGCAGTAGATTTAGTGTATCAAGGAATTAGAAGACTTTATATCTCATCTTCATGCTCTGTAATAAAGTCTCTCAGTTATAATGGATATTCCTTGTGCTGGTTTGATTGAATTACATGAGGTTGGAGTTGGCTTTTGATTTCAAAAGTGATTGGAATTGATTGCTAGTTACTGTTTTGATTGCTATAGGAGACACACTTCTTAAGTTCATCCCTTTAATTCATGAGCCTGAAATGAACAGACTTGTTTCTTTAGGACAACATCTCTTTGATTGGTTTTTTGTTTAAGTTTCATTATCAGTTTTCTCTTCTAAGTTCAAATATATTTGAAGTATTTAGAAATCTTAGAAACTGAGTTTTTATGTTATTAATTATTACCTATATGCAACAAACTTAGGTAGGTTACCTATTCTCGGCATATATAGTGCAATAACTCTTTTGATTACTAATCCTGGATTGACATTTAAATGAGTGTAAGATATATATTGAACATATTTAGACACCAACAGAAGGGGAGGGGCATGTTAAGACCTAAATAGTGGCACATTACCAATTGATTTGTGTTGTAATGACCATTAATTATTGATATGAATAATTTAATAAATAATCCTAAAAATTAGCTAAACTATAATTAATTATTAAATAACCTTAATTAATTATCTGTTATTAATTAATTAATTTTGACTATGATTAGTTTAAGTATGATTAAATCTTTAATTAATGGTTAATGATTAATTTGTTTATTAATTAATTAATTGATTAATTAAGTATTAAACAAAGGGGGGGAAATAAAATATAATGTTAAATGGGGTTACGTATCCCATAGGGGGATAGCGTAACCAATACGTAAAAGGGAAACAATTAAATAAGAGGATAAGGTAATGAATGTAGGGATAAAGAATTTAATGAAAGGAAGAGTCGGTGAAAGGAGATAAGAGGGGGGGGAGAGACTTACGGAGAGGGGGCATTCTTTGAGAGGTGGATTTGGATTTGTGGAGGAGGAAGCATTTTGGAGGGGGATGAGAGCACTGGTGGCTGGTTTTGTTTTTCTGGTTCTTTTTTTGGTTCTGTGGGAGAGTATTCAGACTGTGAGTATCATTGCAGGGGGGCACCAGATTGCTTGGGGTTTTGGGCACGGGGGCCAGGATTCCTTTCGGTTTCCTGGAGCTAGGGAGCTCCAGGATAGGCTGCTCCTAGCTGGCTGGGTGGATAGTCAGTTTGGGCAGTGTTGGTCAGTTCATTGGGCTAGGCAAGACAGGAGCAAGGCAACAAGGAAGGGACATCCATATGGACAGGAATTAGCATCAGAAATAGGTATTTATATGTGATTTGTTGAGTTATTTCCATGCTGTAAATAGATGCTAGATGTTGTAAATAGATTTTAACTTATGCAGAATATTTATTCTTTTGAAGTGAATGAATAATTTACGTAGAAAATTTTATGTTAATTGAATTCAAAATTTTGTATTTAATCAAGTTGGGTCCCTACAATTGGTATCAGAGCCCTGGTTCAAATCTGGAACCGAGGGCCTAAATAAGGGGTAGTTTTATTCTTTTGAGAAACTCCAGCCACACTTAGCTTAACCTACACATAAAACATAGAACATTAATAAAAATATAAATAAAATAAAGAAATGCAAAACAAATTACTGAAGTACAATAAGCAACTACGGTTGTTTTAACAGTTTTCTCCACTTGATACTGTCCTATTTTAAATGTTCTAAATCCTTCTCCACCAACGAGGTTTCTTACACCATTTGCATAGATATTTTCTTTGTTAAAAGAGATGATGATCATTTTCTAAAATCTTCTGTCTAATGCTTGCCATAACATGTAAACATACCATAACATGTAAACAGTAATACCCATCTGCAACATGTTTATCCTTCCCTTTACATGCATGTCTAATGTCTTTTTCCTCTTCAGGTAATCCTCTCACTCCTACTTAAATCGAGTGACTTTGGAAGCAATTCACAATTCTAACTATAATGCCAATAATGATGTTAAATTGCTCACAACAAATAATCAAAGTATAAGCAAACCAGCAAGAAACCAAAAGCTACCAAGCATGCAAATAAATAGATTCATAATTCAGGGAAGACAAAACCAGGTTCGACAATACATATCTGCCAATAGATATCCACACATTTTGATAACAAAATTGTAGAAAAAATAAAAAAAATAAGTTATACTAAATTCCACAAATGACCAAAATAGTCAATGGGACTAGAAAGCAATAGTAATGTGGGAATGCTAAAGGCAAGTCTAAACGCAGAAATAACTACAAATAAAGATCACAAATAGAGAAATGATAAATTGTCCAAATAAGTCAAATACTCCATTACCTTTTTCCAAATTTGACCCCTTCGCCCATACAAAAATGTAGATAATACTCCCAGCATAGCCCCTGCATATTCTACTAATATTGTCCTGAAAGTTTCGACAATACATTACGCTATATTAAAGTCTTCTAAAACAACTCATTATATAGAAATAGGGGTATGTCAAATTTGCAATAAGGCAAGAAGAGAGTCACAAGATTAAACAACCTAATTTAAAACAATCATCCAGGAAACCAAGACACTGAAAGACATTTTGGGCTATCTGATAATGAACCCAAATACGAAAATTTGACAAAACGATCATCAAGAAAGAATACATACTAGCAGTAGATTTCGTGGGGTGAAATCAGTGGTCGGAATTGCCGTTTCTCACCCACGATGGCATACCTCGTTCACCATCCATTCTCTGGTTTCTTCTTTGACGGCCAGCTGACTTGAGAATTTGTTGCCTAGCACTCTGGAATATTGTCTCCAAGAATGGTTGGGACTTTCTTCTACCTGAGTCTAGCCCAGTTTCTGCTGAATCTGCACCCACTTTCATGATGCGTTTCAAGGGAGTCTTTTGGCCATAAACTCTGTTTCTTTTGATTAGCATAGATACATGAAGAGAGATTATTCTCCCTCAAAAGCATCCTCATGAGACTCCAAGAGTCCCATTTCAGAAAAACCATAAACGATACAGAAAAACCCAGGAGAATAGAGGAAGTAAAGTAGAAATGAAAAATCTACAGAAAAATTGCTTGTCTTATTCACTTGGCAATGGCCTTTTATAATTTTACACAAAATATTATGATTTGATGAAGTCAATCCTTAAACTAGGCGTGCACACAGCTCACAGGCTAGATGAAACAATAAAATAAAATATGCAACTAACTAACAAACTGGGTTTTAAGATCTAGTAAGGGTGCCCTCATGAGAGGTGTGTTGTTGGCAATGCGTGCCTGTACAAAAGTAATATCCATGACTAAACCCTTAGCAACTGCACAAAGAAAATCCATAAAGAAACTGCACCAAATCGAACCAAGCCAAAGCTAGCACCTGCACATACGACCACGGGTTTTCAACAACACATAAACCAATACCCTACTACTTCCAAATGCTGCCACTTCTGTCTCCCTAGGTGAACACTTCATTGATTCCTCTGTTGTTCCCTTAGCACGCCATTCACAATTACTGCCAGTAATTGCTATCTCTGACAAGAGATTTCGGGTTGCTTCCACCTGGGTGTCATGACTAAACCGCAACAAAATTAGCATTTTCATTCACTTACATCTATTTACGCTGGCGAGCTTTGCATTGTTTAGCTGAGCAGAGAAGAAATAAGTGCCCATTGTTCCAGCCACCAAAATTTGCATTGTTTCCGACGTGCAGAGAAGAAAAACGGGAGAGTTTTCACCACGCGCAGCTGCGCCCATAACCGAGATAGTGAGCTCACAGTCCAGGGTTTGATCGATGATAAGATAGCTTTCCAATAGTGGTTACATGGTGGAAATACGCACAGAGAGGAGGGTGCATGCATAGGGAAATGAGGGGGCCATGATCTTGAACTGGCATTTTCATGTAGCCATTCAAGGTGCTTCATTTCTAAGATGTGGCTGCTCCATTAAAACTCCAAACCACACCTTAAACCTGCAACCTGTAAACAAACAACCATGGCGGAAGAGGTAGGGTGAGGCTGCCTTATGGATAACAAACGAGAAAAACAAACAAAGGATCTATTAGGGTTCGGTTAGGGTTTTAACTTTCTATTTAGGGAATGGGGGAGGGAGGCACGTGGGCCTCATGCAAGGTCCTACGTTTCCCATCCTCCAATTTAAATAATTGTTAGTTAAATGGTTATTTTATTGTTAATTTACCTTATTTGGATTCCGTTATAATTACTAATATTTTAATTAAATTCATTTGTTTATATTTTATTTATTAAATTTGTTTTAATTTAAATTATATTCTTTCATATATATATAAAGATTTGATACAAAATTATATATATTTATTATATTTTATATATTTATAAAGCCTAAATACAAAAATAAATTATATATATATATTACGAAGACCTAAAGGTTTTTGGGTTCAATCATTGCACTCCACTTTTAATTCGTCCACGACGTGCCACCATACACCAAATTCAATCGAGAGCGTTAATGCCCAAGCCTCAGTCATCAAAGTAGTTATCTGCAGCTCCCACACAAGGTGCCAAGAGAAGAGTCCTAAAAGTAGTTTGGGTGTTCATTGTTCAGGCTCTTCCCTTCGTCCTTCTCCTCCATCTTGTTTTGATTGGCCATACTTATGTTCAGAGTTGCACTATATTGCCTCCAGCAGAGAAAAATAGCAAGTAATCCCAATTCCTAAACCTTGTCTTCTTCTCCACGGATATTGATATGAACTAAACCAATTGATTGATGCAGTTTCTGTGAGAAGCAGAGGAATGTTGTATATTGTTCTATCCTTCTGCCTCTCTCAATTTCTTCTTATTTCTCTTCCTGCCAATGGGGGTGGACAAACATCAAACCAAAAGAATAATAAGGAATATGTATTTGGGGATTCTCAGGTAGAGCCCGTTGTATTGTGTTGAGAATTAAACCCGACACTAGGACTAAGATCTAACGCAGTCTTCACACAAGA
>ML791701.1:32715-116798 GCA_009831015.1 Picea engelmannii | reverse complement strand
TTGGATGCATACATAAAATACTAAAGGATGACAGTTTGATTATTAGTACATGTACGAGAATTGTATGTACTAGCTACACATACATTTCTTGTACATATACACTAGTATGCATGAGTTTCCTTGACTTACTTACTAATAATGTCAGTTACTTGTTATGAATGTGTGAACCATGTTCTTGTTATTTCTACCATAAGATACCTTAACTTCAGGACGAAGTTTCCTGAAGGGTGGGTGTATGTAACGACCATTAATTATTGATATGAATAATTTAATAAATAATCCTAAAAATTAGCTAAACTATAATTAATTATTAAATAACCTTAATTAATTATCTGTTATTAATTAATTAATTTTGACTATGATTAGTTTAAGTATGATTAACTCTTTAATTAATGGTTAATGATTAATTTGTTTATTAATTCATTAATTGATTAATTAAGTATTAAACAAAGGGGGGGAAATAAAATATAATGTTAAATGGGGTTACGTATCCCATAGGGGGATAGCGTAACCAATACGTAAAAGGGAAACAATTAAATAAGAGGATAAGGTAATGAATGTAGGGATAAAAAATTTAATGAAAGGAAGAGTCGGTGAAAGGAGATAAGAGGGGGTAGAGCCTTACGGAGAGGGGGCATTCTTTGAGAGGTGGATTTGGATTTGTGGAGGAGGAAGCATTTTGGAGGGGGATGAGAGCACTAGTGGCTGGTTTTGTTTTTCTGGTTCTTTTTCTGGTTCTATGGGAGAGTATTCAGACTGTGAGTATCATTGCAGGGGGGCACCGGATTGCTTGGGGTTTTTGGCACAGGGGCCAGGATTCCTTTCGGTTTCCTGGAGCTAGGGAGCTCCAGGATAGGCTGCTCCTAGCTGGCTGGGTGGATAGTCGGTTTGGGCAGTGTTGGTCAGTTCATTGGGCTAGGCAAGATAGAAGCAAGGCAACATGGAAGGGACAACCATATGGACAATAATTAGCATCAGAAACAGGTATTTATATGTGATTTGTTGAGTTATTTCCATGCTGTAAATAGATGCTAGATGCTGTAAATAGATTTTAACTTATGCAGAATATTTATTCTTTTGAAGTGAATGAATAATTTACGTAGAAAATTTTATGTTAATTGAATTCAAAATTTTGTATTTAATCAAGCTAGGTCCCTACATGTGCATATTACATTAGTACTGTTATTTTATTTATGTCGTATTAGGTCCATTAGTTGCAATTGTAACTCACATTCTCCTATATATACCAAGGATACCTTTCCATTTGGAATCATCTTGTATTTTTGAATTCATATAATGTATAAAGAGGTTTCCCCCTCAAAGAGGCTTATTATCTGAATTTATCTCTTTGTCAAGGTGTTGAGTTCTTATTCTAAGGTTTTTATGTTATTTAATATTTGGTTCCTAATATATCCCCTGGTACTTATACGAATCAAAACATTCATATTAATGAGATATTTGTATTCCTCCATATAGAAATTTGTTTACAATCGTATCCATCATTGGATGATTCCCCCAATTTATTGCTTCTTCATGAATATCCATCAAATTATGTGAATGTGAAATCTATTTCCCTGATCCATCTATATCATCTTTTTAAATATCTTCTATAGCCAATATTTATACTTATGAATCACCTTAATATTTCAAATATATAGGCATATATGGATACTATATTTTCAATTTGTAATGATGGAAGTTTCCTTTTTGGAAAGAACTATGGCTTATGGGAAAAAATATACAAGGTGAATAATTTGTTGGAACATTTGACAATCAAAAGAACGGTTCTCGTAATCCAATATTGGATTCCATTTTGAATCAACTTTTTTCAAGATCATTTTACCTATAATACCTTTACTAAGGTCAATCTCCACATATATATGGGAATAAGTGTACATCCCCATCTCTACCCATCGAAAATTTTCTTTTCAAAAATTTTCCAATAGGTTTCCAATACCAATAAATAGAAAAGGATACCAAACTAAAGTTGTAAATTAGAGAGGAAAACCCAAACTAGCATTTATGAAACCGTCAATCTGTTTGGATCAAAATAATGAAACCGTGGGGTCATAAAATCCCTGATCTTCCCTAGAACCAAAGCCCTCCATAAATAATATTCCATTAGTCTTCCTTATTTTCAATGTGTAAAATAAAAATTCATTTAGAACATAATTATACCTTGTGTAGATTGGTCCAATTTGTAAAAAATCATTGATACAAATATAATAAGTGAGGCCAAAATACATTGAATTTACAAATAATTGCATAGTGTTTGAAATATCTATTCTCCTAAACCTCTAGATCTAAATACTTTAGAGGAGGCACCTCATCATATTTATCTTCTATATAAGGTCTTGGAATTACCATAATTTTTTTTTCCTAAGGAGTGGGTTTAGATTCTGAAAAAGAGTTTGAATTTAGAAATGAGATCCTCCTAGAGCCCACTACTCCTCCACATAAATTTAGAGCCAATATAGTATTTGAAACCATGTTCATGTTAGAATGATACAATTTGGTAAAGACCTCTAATTTCCTACCTCATAAATAAGATGTTTCTCTTAAATATGTATCCTCTAACTATACTCTAGATTTAATTTATTTTTCACAACATAACTAGAAGCACACACTCATTATACTATTGTTATTCCATTGAGGGTTTTGATCCTAACCTAAAACCGATGAAAAATTTTACATCACATTTTCCCACAATCCTCCATAGAATTATCAATATACCTATAACAAATAGGGGTGAATATCTTGAAATTCCTAAATAAAATGTCATAAATGATCTTGTTGTCCAACACCATATGCTTGTCTAAATTATCCACTAGTTTACGAATGGAGATCATGGTATTATAAGGATCCACCATGGTATCAATGACCTTGGGAGATGGGAGAATGGGGAAAGTGGTAAAACTTATATTTTCTTATTTTTCTCAATTTTAAATATAAAAGGGTTGCCTTTCATATATATTACCTCATCCCAAAGACTAGCACACTTGAAACCATTAAATGTAATCATGGTTATTTCCCCCCCTCATGAAAAAATCAAGAACATAACTAATTATCTCATCCCCCTTGATATAATGGACCTTAGTGTAGTTATTTCCATCCCTATGATGAACAAACAAAGATATTAGGCATGAAAACTTGGACATAATATTCAGTCCTCACATCATCCATAATACTCAACTCTAGATTGATGAGTATAACACTAATCACAAATATCCCATAGTTTGTCTCATCATAGTAAAAATTAATCATCCCGAGTTGTAGATGAAAATGCACCTTGGTACATTTTGCTAGGATCGATCCCATTCTCATTACAAACAACTTCCTATAAATCTACACTGACTTTGTTGTTGCATTGGTGTAATGTCCCCCATCCTGACTGAGAATCATTGCTATGTGGAATACACATAAAAAATAAAGTTTTATGCTAACTAATCATGTATCTTACTAACTACAAGGATACACACGTATTTAACCATTTGTTGATACCTTTATTTAAATGCATCTACAAAATGCTAAAATAACATGAATGCAACTAATAATTTCGTCACAACAACATATAAATTCATTATCATGCACAAATTTAATGTACAATAGTTAAACTCATAATTAAATCAAACTACAGATAACACTTATATTTATAAATTAGTTGTGCGACCAAATGATTAGGATGGACATTCCATACAAGAAGAGACTTGTTGTTCCATATGTCAACAAGAATTCAACCCTGAGTCGGGGATATAAATTGATAAAATAGAGGTTTCTCTCATAGTCCACTCACAACTCAAATATACAACAACCCATTGGAGTTTTCTTACAACTATCCTGATGTCCACTAGCTCTCTTCCTCTTTACCTTCCCAACCCAAAGAATGTACCCCTTAACTACTCCTAGTACCATAGCTGTACCATTCATTTATCAGGGTATCTCTAGCACATGAAACTAGGAATATCACTACTAAGAACTCAAAGGAGATCAATGTCAGGAGAACTATAGGGAAAACCACAACAATTACTTGTTTTTACACTACAACTCACATAAGAGTTTACTCTTTATTCCTGACCATCTGTCTCATTCGTATCCAACAAAAAAATTCTCTAGAATTCACCCTCCATTGTTGGTCCATCTCCAAATATGTTCTTCCCTATTCCCTCTATTTGTTGTTGCTACAAAAACATGACTTTCCAAAACGATTGTAACTACCCATACAAATTTCCTCTCTTTTCCCCTTGCTAGTTGACTCACACTCTTTTCCAAACTGATTTTACTCAAACCTATGCTTCTAACAACTATGGCATGTGACTTTTCACACCCACCCTATTACATAAGTTTAATGATTGGGATCTCATACACTCAAATAGAAAAATAGTATTGTATATGCAATGATACCAAAATTCATGAAAGTGGCTTTGAATTAATACCCATAAATAGTTTCCCCTTTGTAACCCTCTTAGAATCTCATCTCCCTTGTAAAATATTGATCCCCCATCTTTGTCCAAGTCCCATAGTAGCCGGTTTCACATTTTATTTATTTAAAAACATAAATACAATTCACATATTACATCACCTGGAAATATTCACATTTCATATCTACATTATGCAGTAGTTAAACTAGGTATTATAGTGGGGATATTATATTCCCACTTCCCTACAATTTTTCACCATCCTTAGTGAACAAGATCATGCCAAAATACATATACAATTTATATTACAATATTAAAAAAAGAAAGCAAAATTGTACAATTTTTATCCTCTAATAACAGTCCCAACAAAAGTATCTAATTTCTTCTCAACCTACTGACCCAAGGAATGTGCCCCCTTTATTATTCTCAGTCCATTGGGTTTCACCATTCTTTTATCAGGTGTTTTACTGTAATCAACCATGAAATTTGAGATGTGTTTCTATAACTCTAGCATCCCAAAAATTGAGCCTTTCATTTTCAGTTTCTATTTTCTTCAAAATTGAAAAAACTTTGTGGGTGTTTGTCCTGCATAGTTTCTTCATTCTCCTATGTTGCATCTTCAGGACTATAATAGGTCTTTAAACAGTTACCAAGTCGATATTTTTGTAATAGTTCTTTTACGTTTCGGTCCAGGATGCATACTAGTTTCACACAAAAATCGCCTTCATCCTCCACTAGGATCATAGTCCAATAAATTGTGTGGTTAGAGTTAGGCACATATTTCTTTAAGAATGAGACATGAAATACATTATTCACTTTCATGTATGAAGACAGTGATAACATGTATGAAAATGGGCCTATCTTTTCTAATATCTCAAAAGGATTATAATATCTCACTGCCAACTTTGGGAAACAACCCAATCTAAGCAAACTTCTCTTCACTTTCACTTTTAAAATTACATGTTCGTCCACTTTAAAATCTCTAAAAACCTTGCTATTGTCTGCATAAATTTTTTACATGTCCTTTACAACCTTTGAATTTTTCCTGATCTCTCTCATCTAGTCTTCCATTTCCTCTAATATTTTTGGCCCAATGATAGTTTTTTCTGCTAAGTTATCCCAAATCCATGGTACGTTATATTTCCTTCCATACAATGATTCAAATGAGCTCATTTTGAATGAGTATTTATACCCATTATTGTAATAAATTTCTACTAAGTGGATATAATCCTCCCACTTTGATGACCAGTCTATCACATACATTTAGAGAATGTATTCAATTTTTCTTTTGGTCCTCACTATTTTTCCATCCGACTTTGGGTGTTACGCTATGCCAATATGTAAATTTGTCCCAAAGACTTTGAACAATACTTTCCAAAAATTAGATGTAAACTTTGGATCTTGTTATGAAACAATTTCCTTAGTCACCCCATGTAACCTAGCAACTTATTTCATGTAAATATATGCAATGTTATTTTCCTTGCATGTAGTCATTACTGGAATAAATTGTTTTGCCTTAGTGAATTTATCCACCACCACCATGATGGAAACATGTTTCTTCATTGTTTTGGGAGACATTGTAATAAAATCCTTCGTAACTACTTCCCACTTCTATTCTATAATGGGAAATGGTTGTAACAACCCATGAGGATGTATATGCTTTGTTTTCACCTTTTGGAATTGTCGACACCTGGCTATGTAATTAGCCACATCCTTCTTCATTTTGGGCCAAAAGTATTGACTCCGTACAGTTGCAATTGATTTATGGTATCCAGGGTGCCCAACATAAGGTACATTGTGCATTTCTCTCAACACTATATTTTTTATCTGTTTCAAATTTGGAATATATACTTGTCCTTAGTACATGAGTATTCCATATTTTTTCACCTCATAATATTTAAATTTCTACTGAAAATTACCCTAATTCTTATTTTATTTTTAAATAGTGTTTATCTAAATATGAAATCTCAATAATGTTATCTTTTAAATTTGATATGTACATGTTGATGGTACCAACATGCATCTCATGTTCTCTTCTTTGAGTGCATCAACTAATCAATTACTGTTTCCTTTGATATGTTTAATTTCAAAGTGACACTCACTAAGGAATTCAAGCCATATAGTGTGTTTGGAATTTAATGGTTTCTGTCCAGAAAAATGTTTTAGACCACAGTGGTCTATATTTAGCTCAAATATTCTCCCTGTGAGGAAATGTTCCCACATTTTTAGTGCATAAAGAATGGATGTTAATTCCAAGTCATTTGTAGTGTAATTCCTCTCGTTCACTTTTAATTTTCGAGCCTCATAACACACCACATGATCCTTTTGAGAGAGGACTCCATCGAGGCCCTCCTTACATGCATCTGTGCACACAAGACAATATCCATCTAGATATTCAATATCTAATATTGGCATAGTTGTCAAAATGTCTTTCAACTACATAAATATTTCTTCACATTCGAGATTCTATTCAAATTTTACTCCCTTCTTCTGCAAAGAAGTGATGGGGCTTGCAATATTTGAAAATCCTTTTATGAATATTCAGTAATAACCTACAAGATCCATGAATGATCTGGCCTCTGTCACATTTCTTGGCATTGTCCATCCTTTAATGCCCTCTATTTTCTTGGGATCAATTTTTATCGGCTCTTATGAAACAATATGTCCCAAGCAATGAAACTTCTTTTGATAAAAGATGCACTTACTTGGCTTGGCATAGAACTTATGCTCTCTCAAAAATTATAGCACCACTATTAAATGTCTCTAATGTTCTTCCTATGTCTAAGAGTATATGAGAATAGCATATAAGAAAACAATTATAAACATGTCCAGGTATTCCCTAAACACTCGATTAATCAAGAACATGAAAAAAGGCGATGAATTTGATATTCCAAATGGAACTATTGTAAATTCATAATTCCCATATCTTGTCCTGAATGTTGTATTGCTAATACATTATTCCTTTATCCTGACTTGAGGGTACCTTGATCTCAATTAAATCTTGGAAAATATTATTTCACCTTTCAACTGATTAAAAAAATCATCAAAACTTGGAAAATGTTATTGTTTCTTTATCGTGACCTTATTCAATTATATGAAATCAATACAAAACCTAAAGGTTCCATCTTTCTTCAAAAAACAAAAACTATGGAAGTTCAATGTGACACACTTGGGCGTATGTAACCCTTCTTGAGAAGCTCTTCAATATGCATCTGCAACTCTTTCAATTCTTGTGTGCCTATTATGTAAGGTGTATTTGACACTGAGGAAACTCCTAACACTAAATCAATAGAGAAAACAATGTCTCTCTTTGGTGGAAGTAATTGTATTTGCCCAAAAACATCTTCAAAAATCCTCAAAACTAGATGGTATTCAATTCTTATCATTTTATCTCTTGTTGCCTCTTCCATGTTGATTGCAAAACTATAACATCCTTTATAAAACTCTTTTTCAACTGCATGGTTGAAATTTCTCTAACTACTATATCTCTTGGAATTCCTTGAACCTTTCCTTGTTGTCCTACCTTATTAATACACGTGATTTTATTGTTGTAATATTGTACAACAACATGTTTTGTTTCCAACCAATCCATGTCATTTAGACAACCATGTGAACCTAATGGTATGATGTTCATATCTACCTTTCTATCGAGTCCATTCATGTATATTAGACAACCTTTAAACAACTCACAGATTTTCCTCTTAGCCTCTCAGACTAACTAAACTAACCAATATTTCTTATGCTTACTCCTTTGTAATTGAAATCTTTCAACAATGTTATATATTATGTAACTATTCCTAGCTCTAGAATCAATTAAATTTTTTATGGGCTAGTTATCAATCTTACCTTCCACTTCAATCACAGGGGATTGATACTCTTCTTGCTTACTGTCCAAGGATTCATATATACTTGGCATGTTTTCCTCCATGTCTTCAATTGATTCAGCCTCATGAATGTTTTTGAAAGTGTTGGGTGTCAGTTTTGATGTTTTCATCAGGCCCATTCACTTGGACTTCTACCTTAAAAGCCTCTATGTTTTCCTATTTTCATCTACTTAATCACATAATATGCGCAAACAAGGTAATAAGTTGTATTTTGGAAGAAAATTGTTAGTTTTTCTTGTAAATAATAATTAAAGTTATTTTTTCAAACAACTATCTATAATCCATTTATTACAAGAATTAACTTTGTTTTATGAGTTAACATAAATTATAGGTTGACATAGTTATGATCTATGAAATTTAGTTTTTCCACTTGGATGTTTTTCATTTATGTTAGAAGATGGTGATTTAGCTATCTTAACCTTCCCATGGAACTCAACACCCCATGGTCAATGCTATTCAAAATCAAAAGACAATTATTATAGGAAAATAAGCTCACAGTTATTGCAGGAAAATTGGCTCACTGTTCTTACAAGAAATACAAACAAATCACACGTTAACATAGGTGTTTTTGTGGGATCATTTGCGAGCATATAATGGTAAATTGAAAAAATCTAGAACAAGGGTTTTTTCTAAATGTGACCATTTAGGTGAAATAAGGGCATTTTCCCCCAAAAATGCATACTGAGAGAGATATGGGCATATTTCCAATACGTTTTTCCCATATTTTGTTGTAGTGGTTGATTATCAAGTAACATACCAAATAGAGAGCCCTGTCAACAAGAAAATCAAATCAATCTATTTTTAATTGTTGTAACCAGATTTGAGCTATCTCTTTCACCAAATATCCCATAAAAGAAAAAGAGATAAAACTTGTAAGCCATTCATGACTTGGTGGATCCGATTTTGGGGAGATTGGTCTCAATCCAATCCCATTCCTCTTGGTACAAATGCATGAGTAGATATTAGTTGCAGAGGGTTATAAACCGTTAGATAGAGTTACATAGTGTTGCATTGTAGCAAAAGATGAGTATGATTTGTTTGTAATATGATTATCAACACATGAGCTAAATACGTGTTTGTAACTAATGATTGGAAGTTGAATTAATGAAGATTTTGTTGCTATAGACACGCTTAGATCTCTGTGATTCCCTCATACAGTATGCTTGAACAAGAAGGTCCCCCTCTCTCTGGTATAATCTATATAGTTATTTATTTTATGTTCTATGGATAGATTTATTGTTTCTTGTCATTTAATTTTTATGTCATTTAATTTCATGTCATTTATTTTGTTGTTATAGTTCATTAGATTACATTGTTTATAAATATTAATCATTCTGTGTATGGTGAATAATTGTTCTAGACATATATGTTCAAAGTAATCAATTAAATTTAATAACCTTTCATATAACATGACATAGAAACAATTTTCATGAAATATGTTGGATTACTGAGAGGGGGGGTGAATTAGTAATAAAGAAATTTAATTGTTTTTAACCATACAATCCAAGTGTTATATCAATGTAGCATTATCATCCAATAACTACAGATTAAATAAACAATGAACAAATGAACATTCATACACATACACAATACACTAGTGTTATACGTGGAAATCCAAAGCGTGAGAAAACCATAGAACACTTTTTCTTAAATGTATTGAAGAATTACATTCATTGGAAGCACCAACTTCCTTTGTTTTCCAGCTGAAACTAGAAGGAGGCTCCAACCCCCTAGTTTCTTAGGTTTCAACCTGAGGGAAGCTCCAACTCCCCAATTCTCTAGCTACAACCAGGAGGCTACAACACCCTATGTTCTCCGGCTACAAACGGAAGGTATCTACAACCACCTTTCCTTGCCTCATCCAACTTCCCTAAAGTATAAGTAGAATGAGCGAACCACTGTCACTCTATCACTGTGAGATATACCACTATAAACCTGTACCAATCAACCTGTATCATGCATCAACCATGCATCAACCTGTACCTCAACCTGTAATCAACTTGTACCATAAAAACGTGCATCAACCATGCACCAACCTGTACCAACTGACCTGTAATCAACCTGTACCATAAACAAGTGCATCAACAATGCACTAACCTGTACCTCAACCTATAATCAACATGTACCATAAACAAGTGCATCAACCATGCATCAACCTGTACCTCAACCTGTAATCAACCTGTACCATAAACAAGTGCATCAACCATGCACCAACCTCTACCAAACAACCTGTAATCAACCTGTACCATAAAAAAGTGCATCGACCATGCACCAACCTGTACCTCAACCTGTACCATGAACAAGTGCATCAATCATGCACCAAACTTATACAAATAACCTGTCACAACAACTTGTCCAAACAACCTATCACAACAACATGTCTCATCAATTTTATCAACCAAATTAGATCTACTTACCAATATCAATCACTAAGACAACTCTCAAAGATGTGCATGAACCAAGTATAACACAACAACTCATAATCATCACCAATATCAATATGTTCTTCTGATAATACAAGTATGCTACATCATCCATAAACCATGTGTCAAAAATACTACTAACAAGTGCCTCCAACCATGTACCAAGTATGTATCAATCATGTATCAACTACTCATCAACTATGACTCATCAATATGTACCAACAACATCAAATCTACACCTCATGTATGTGCCAACTCATCAACTACTTGTCCCAACCATGTACTCAACATGTACCTCAACCAAAAGCCCTCATAAATTTCATCATCCAAACTTGATTTGTAGGTTTATAATAGATCTTGTGTATATGATCACATTCCTGCAAACCTTCCTTAACTTTAACAACAACAGACTAGCATTTTCATCAAACGTTTCTTTAGTCTCATATGCCTAGTTTTGGATTAGTCAACAAGCCTAACTTGAAGTAATCATAACTTTGAACCTGTAATGTATAAATATCTGAATCTGATACAAAATGTTCTTAAGTGTATTTTATGCAATTCCTTTAGGTTTCAGTACTTGGAACCTCTCAGAAAAGATGTTATAGCAAAAATGACATACCTTATTGAATTCTAGCTTATTCTAGACAACGATCTTGTAGAGCATGCCCCACATGAAATGTTCATTGAATTGATCTAAAAATGTTACACAACATACTAAAGACTGTACCCTAACCAACACATTTGGTCTCACTCAATTTGTATCTTTTATGAATATGTTATGACGTTGTTACCCAAAACACCTGTTTTTGACTAGTTTCAAGACTAGCCACAAACCCTATTTTCCATGGAGTGTAACTCCCAAAATAAAACAACCCACAAGATAAATTGTTTACCATGGATACTTGGGTATGTTTTCTCAATGGAATGTAAATTTCACGATCTGACTCATTATAGAAAAAAAATTATAGCGAAAATGGTGAGATGACCTGTAAATAACATACCTTAGAAAGCACCATCAAAAGAATTTATCCTTCCTTGCATTTTGGCCTTATTTTCTTCACCTTCCCTCAGAAATTCATCTTATATATCCTTGGTTACCTCAAACACCTATAGATATTCAATATTCTCAAGTGTGATTAAAATGAGAGAGCCTTGCCTCTTAATTATACTCTCCAAGTAGCTTCCTTAAAAACATCTTCTATGTCACTTGGCCCACTTTCTTTATTTTAGGGTTAACCCATTTCCAATGTCTCTATTAAATTTATTATTAAAATAATTTATTTTGTATTCAATTTGAATTATAATACACTCATCACTTCACTTTATTATTTACCTTTTAAAATCTCTTAAACCACTTCGACTACTTTGACCTTTTGGGGCTTCTAGATGGCATATGAGGGTCCTCCAACTTCGTAAGGCCGTAACTCTCAAACCATGAGGAGTTATGTGACATTCCACATATCACCAGAAATGTAATAACATGTGTTATCCATATAGAATAGTATTACCTTCAAATATAGTAAAAATCATATTGTTATCCATCAAACAAACTTGGGTCCATTACCCAAACCTGGGTTCTCCAACTTCACATGGTCATAACTCTCTAACCGTGAGGAGTTATGTGACATTATACATACCACTAGAAATGGCATGATAGGAAATATACATATAGGATAGTTTACCTGAAAAATCCATTGTCCTTCATCTCATTATTCCACAAGTAAGCATGGGTTCTCTTACTCCGCAAAGTGTCTTCCCATGAGGGCTCTCACCATAAGGGGACCACTTTGGATTTCATCCATATTTACTTCTTCTCAACCATGAAAAAACAATAATTAGTCATATTTACATAAAAAAATATTGGGTCCATTACCCAAACCTTTGTGCTATAGGGATTTCTTCAAGGGTTAACATCAATGACAACCAACCTTAATCAACAATCTCCCCCTTTGGCATTGATGGTAACACTCTGATGCAATACTGAAATCATATCACTCATGCTCCCCCCTGGAACCATGCCTCTGTCCTCTTCATCTGATAAATATCTCCCCCTTTTTCATCAATGGAAAAGGTATCTTTCCATCTGGGGATGCTCCCCCTGACTGAATTGTCCTCTTATGGTGCTTCCTCATGTACATGTAATACATATAAGATAAACATTCAAAAAGAATTCAAAAAGAATTCATTTCGGAGTTTAAATAACTCCAAGTCTTTGGCAAATATATTCAAAGGCTTCCCATGTAAGTGGTTTTGTAAAGATGTCTTCCACTTGTTCTTTTGTGCCCACATACTCAACTCTGATGTTCTTTTCTGCAACCTGTTCCCATAGAAAGTGATACTTGATTGGAATGTTCTTCGTCTTGGAGTGCATCACCGATTTTTTTGAGATACTGATGGCACTTGTATTATCACAATATATTGGAATGGGCTCATCATACTCAACCTATATATCTATCAAAGTTAGTTTCATCCAAAGAACCTGTGTGCAACATGTTGTTGCTAAAATATGATCTACCTCATCTATAGATAGAGATATTGTTGATTGTTTCTTGCTTAGCCATGATACTAAACACTCACCCAAGTAGAACGTTGCTCCACGGGTGCTTCATTGGCCATCAATAGAACCTGCCCAATCTGCATCAATGTAGGCAATAAGTGATGGATCCTTTCCTTTTGGATGCCATAATCCAAAATCTTATGTTCCTTTGAGATATCTAAAAATCCTCTTCACTGCTAATACATGTGATTCCTTTGGTGCTTCTTGAAATCATGACACCTGTCCAACTTCCTACATTACATCTGGTCTAGACGTTGTCACATATAGTAAGCTACCAATCATTGACCTATATTGCCTCTGGTCTGTAGACATTGAATCATTATCTTTTCTCAACTTGCAACTGGTTTTCATAGGTGTGGTAACTGGTTTGCAATCTTCCATTCCGAACCTCTTTAGCATTTCTCTAATATACTTAGTTTGAGAAACAAAAATTTCTTTGTTTCTTTGACATATATGAAGACCCAAAAGGAAGGATAATCCTCGAAGTAATGACATTTCAAATTCATTCTTCATATCCTTTGCAAATTTTTGGCTTAACCTATCATTAGTACTTCCAAAACAATATCATCAACATAAATTTCAATTAATAAAATATTAACTTGAGTTACCTTGATGTAGAGGTTGTTGTCTGTGCTTCCTTTCCATAGTTTGTAGGGAGTTTTTTCATTGTTGTTTCTGAGCATTACTTTTTTTTTAATGTGAACTGATGTATGCACTAGATGTTTCCAAAAAATATTTATCAATTTGGAATCCATTAGCATTGTTCGAGTCATTTCTTGTGTAATTATCATCCATTATGATAATGTTCATTTTTCTTTGAATCACTCTCTAAACCAATCTATGAATCCATTATGTCCTTCGCTATCATATATCTATCCAAACCTACTAAGTGTTCTTATGAATCCATCTCTGTCCATACTGTCCAAGACTCTACTTATGCAATTTTCTATAATGTTGAGCCATTTATCACTATACTATCATGAAGTCTTGATTAATCTATAAAACTGTACTTATGCTAACTGATTGCTCTGAATCTATCTTCTCAAACTCTACAAGCTTCTCGAATGATGGTTCTTTGTTCTGTCATAGCTATCGCATAGACTACCCCTATCTAATATTCATGTTACTTGGGAGTCTCTAAGTTGGATGGCTCAGAACAATTCCTGCTCTGATGTGTATTCATCATCATCTTCATTGGTATAATCATCATCATCTTCGTTGGTAGATTCATTATCTCTCTGAGCTCTAACTTCTTTCTTTCTATATGTGGATTCATATTTCACTACAATGCCTGAAAGTACAATCTCTTGAACTTGTTCCTTATTTACCTATCCTTCATTTCTTTCAGTTATTTTCCAAACATTTTTATGTCTAACATCTTTCCTTTTCTCTGTAGAATTTTCTTCATCTAATTTTATTTCCAATCTTGCAATCTCTGGTACCTGGTCTTTGTTCACATGTTCTTCCTGTTTTCTTATCTATACTTTCTTATATCTGATATCAATATTCTCTTTCATGGAAGTATCAATCATGCTTCTACATCACTAGCTATGTTACGTGTGACCACATAGGCACGGTCTGCTTGAACATTTCTTTTATAATCCTTGTAATCTGCAACCTTATGTCCAAATTTAGTACAATGAAAACAATGACCATAAAATAAATTTTCATACCTAGGAGTGACTGATCTTCTTTTTGGTGTAGTACTTCTAAATTTTTTCCTTGACTGATCATGATCATGATTGAAGCTTGTTTGTGGCTTGAACATGGATGGTATTCTTCCAAATGTATCTTCAATAGTTTTCTTATATTCTGGTTGACCATGATTCCTTCCCTTGAGTACATCTGCATAACTCTTTATATTTTCTTCATTCTTCTTTTCTAGCAATGTAGAGTGCTTCTCTTCATTCTCTAAAACTGATGTGGATGTTTCTGTCTCTTCAACATTCTTCTTGATCTTGACGATTTTGACTCTTAGTGTGACAAGTTCTTCTTCAAGATTCTCAACCTCTTCTTCTTTCTTCATTATTTGAGACTTCATGACCTCTTATGTTCTATTTCCTTCTTCAAGTTAGATTTTCAATGTAATTATTTCTTCTTCTAGTATTTTCTCTTCTTGACCAAACTCTTCCTCAAGTTGGTTTAAGTCATTGGTTCTTTCCTTGAGATGATCCATCAATATATATTCTCTCTTTTTTTGTTCTTCCTTTTTTGATGCTATGTTGGCTTATAAACATTTCTTTTGATATTATAGAGTTTCTTCAATTCTTTTGGCCTCTTCTAGTTGAGCTCTTAAATTCTTGATGGCCTATTGATCCCTTTCGGAACCTTGAACACTTTTCTTTTGCTTCATCAATTCTTTCTTGGATGAATTGTTTTCTTCTCTTTCTTTCCTTAGATATTTGATTGCACTGATACTTTTTTCTTTGTAATCAACTTCTTCTTCATCATACTCTTCCTCTTTTGAATCTTTTTGACATGATGTGCATCTTTCTTCTTGTTCTATATCTGCATCTTCTTTGGTGTTTTCTGAATCTGTGATGGGTGAAGAATATATGTCATGTAACTTATCCCAAAGTTCTTTGTCTGGTGAACATTTACCAACCTTTTATATTACAAGTTTAGGTAATCCTTCTCAAATGAAATCCATTGCTATTTTGTTATTCTTCTTCAATTCCTTCTTGGCTTCAGTCTTTGCCCTTTTTGAACTATCATATCCTATAACAACTGATAGCCAAATATCATTTCTATGTGCCTGTAAAAATACTTCCTTCCTTATGCTCCACATCTCATACTTAAAACCATTCTGACCATTAAACATTGGTACTCCATTCTCATAGTAATCCATGATCTCCTTCTAGTGGTTAAACTATTTCCTGGAGGAGCCTTGCTCTAACACCAATTGTTGGATTACTGAGAGGGGGGGGTGAATCAATAATAGAGAAATTTAATCCTTTTTAACCATACAATCCAAGTGTTATATGAATGTAGCATTATCATACAATAACTATAGATTAAATAAACAATGAACAAATGAACAATCATACACATACACAGTACACTAGTGTTTTACGTGGAAATCCAAAGCGAGAGAAAACCACAAAATTATTTTTCTTATATTTCTTGAAGAATTACATTCATTGGAAGCACCAAATTCATTTGTTTTCCAGCTACAACTGGAAGGAGGCTCCAACCCCCTAGTTTCTTAGGCTACAACCTGAGGGAAGCTCCAACTCCCCAATTCTCTGGCTACAACCAGAAGGAGGATACAACCCCCTATGTTCTTCCGATACAACCGGAAGGTAGCTACAACCACCTTTCCTTACCATGTCCAACTTCCCTGAAGTATAAGTAGAATGATGGAACCACTCTCACACTATCACTGTGAGATATACCATTGTAAATCTATACCATTCAACCTATACCAAACCACCTATACCATGAATCAACCATGCATCAACCTATAATCAACCTATACCATAAACAAGTGCATCAACCATGCACCAACCTGTACCAATCGATCTGTAATGAAACTGTACCATAAACAAGTGAATAAACCATGCACCAACCTATACCTCAACCCGTAATTAACGTGTACCATAAACAAGTGCATCAACCATGCACCAACCTATACCTCAACTTGTAATCAACTTGTACCATAAAAAAGTTCATCAACCATGCACCAACCTCTACCAACCAACCTGTAATCAACATGTACCATTAACAATTTCATTAACCATGCACCAACATGTACCTCAACCTGTACCATGAACAAGTGCATCAACCATGCACCAAACCTGTACAAATAACCTCCCACAACAAATTTTACAAACAACCTATCACAACAACATGCCTCATCAATTTTATCAACCAAATCAGATCTACTCACCAATATCAATCACCAAGACAACTCTCAAAGATGTTCATCAACCAAGTATAACACAAAAACTCATAATTATCACCAAGATCAATATGTGCTTCTAATAATACAAGTATGCTACATCATCCATAAACCATGTGTCAACTCTACTACTAACAAGTTCCTCCAACAATGTACCAAGTATGTACCAATCATGTATCAACTACTCATCAACTATGACTCATTAATATGTACCAACATAATCAACTATACACCTCATGTATGTGCCAACTCATCAACTACTTGTCTCAAACATGTACTAAACATGTACCTCAACCAAAATCCCTCAAAAATTTCATCATCCAAATCTGATTGGCAGCTCTGTAATAGATCTGGTGTATATGATCACATTCCTGCAAACCTTCCTTAACTTTAACAACAAGAGACTAGCATTTACATCAAAGTTTTCTTTAGTCTCACATGCCTTGTTTTGGATTAGTCAACAACCCTAACTTGAAGCAATCATAACTTTGAACCTGTAATGTATAAATATCTAAATCTAATACACAACGTTCTTAAATGTTGTTTATGCAATTCCTCCAGGTTTCACTATTTGAAACCTCTCATAAAAGGAGTTATAGCAAAAATGCCATACCTTGCTCAATTCTAGCTTATTCTAGAGGGCGACCTTGTAGAGCATTCCCTGTATGAAATATTCATTAAATTGATCTGAAAAGGTTACACAACATACTAAAGACTGTACCCTAACTAACACATTTGTTCTCATTGAATTTTTATTTTTTATGAATAAGTTATGATCTGTTTACCCAAAACACCTATTTTTGACTAGTTTTAGGACTAGCCACAAACCCTATTTTCCACGGAGTTTAACTCCCAAAATAAAATGAACCCCAAGATAAATGTTTTATCAAGGATACTTGGGTATGTTTTCTCAACGGAATAGAAATTTCATAGTCTGAATCATTATAGAAAAAAAGTTATAGTGAAAATGGTGAGATGACCTGTAAATAACATACCTTAGAAAACACCATCAAAAGAATTTATCCTTCGTTGAATTTTGGCCTTCTTTTCTTCACCTTCCCTCAGAAATTCATCTTACGTATCCTTGGTTACCTCAGACACCTAGATATATATTTAATATGTTCAAGTGTGATTATAATGAGAGAGCCTTGCCTTTTATTTATACTCTCCAAGTAGCTTCCTTAAGAACATCTTCTAGGTCACTTGGCCCACTTTCTTTATTTTAGGGTTAACTCACTTCTAATTTCTCTATTAAATTTATTATTGAAATAATTTATTTTGTATTCACTTTGAATTATAATATTCTCATCACTTCACTTTATTATTTAACTTTTAAAATCTCTTAAACCAGTTTGACTACTTTGACCTTTTGGGGCTTCTATATGACATATGAGGGTCCTCCAACTTCGTAAGGCCATAACTCTCAAACCGTGAGGAGTTATGTGAAATTCCACATATGAATAGAAATGGAATGACATGTACTATCCATATAGAATAGTATTAACTTAAAATATAGTGAAAATCATATCGTTATCCATCAAACAAACTTGGGTCCATTACCCCAACCTGGGTTCTCCAACTTCACATGGTCATAGCTCGCGAACCGTGATGAGTTATGTGACATTCCACATACCACCAAAAATGGAATGACAAGTACTATCAATCTAGGATATTTTCCCTGAAAAATTCATTGTCCTTCATCTCATTGTTCCACAATTAATCATGGGTTCTCTTACTCTACAAAGCGTCTTCCCGTGAGGGATTTCACCATAAGGGGACCACTTTGGATTTCATCCATTTTTACTTCTTATCAACCATGAAAAAACAATAATGAGTCATATTTAAATAAAATAATCTTGGGTCGATTACCCAAACCTTTGTGCTATGGGGCTTTCTTCAAGGGTTGACATCAATGACAACCAACCTTAATCAATGAAATATACATAGAGTAAGTTAATTCTATAGTTTTCAGGTATTGCATATGTTCTTATTATTCAAAACTCATAGCCAGAAACATCCTCTCTTATCACATAGGTTTAGTTGGATGAACATAGTGCATTTTCAAGTATACACACTTTGAAGAGTTGTGATAAAATTGTAACTTAAGTCTCTACCATATGATAATCAAGTATGAGCTAGTTGTCTGAGAAGGTTAACTTCTATTTATGAGTCATGTATTTTACATCTTTGATTTTAGTGTGAGTTCATAAAAAAATTCAAGATTAGTGTTACACATATTGTGTATGTGTCTCACATGTTTACCTATGCAGATTGATAATAAATGCTAAGCAATATAGAGGAGTAGATCAACCCAACATTTTGGCATCGTTTCCATGGAGGAACTAAAGGAATTACTTTTGAAATTGCATTTTTTGTTGTTTTTTTCAGTTGTAAGTTTTGTGATTTAAGATTTTTCTTCTTGCAAGTTTTCTTATTTTCTTAAATTCCTTAGACTTTTTCTTTCTTTTTTGTTTTTTGCGATAACATTTATGACTGGGAGGAGGAGAAATAGTAAGATGCAAATGTTCCCTCACTTCAGGATTTATGAAAGGGTTCTAGCCTGGCACATCCACTTTAGTGGGTATCGCCAAGCCCTCACCATGTTGGCACTATAAGTTTGTTTCCTTTTATGTGAGTTTTTTTTATTCATGTAAAGAAAAGATAAATCATGTAAATAGACACCGTGGTGATAACAATGTTTTAGTATCATGAGGACATTCAAGTACATGATCAAAATTTTCTTTAAGTTTGTTTGGTGTGGTGTGTTTGATTATAGTCTCATTTATTCTTTTAAAGGTGAATATGTATTTGTTTTTGTAAAAACCCCCCATTACACTAATCCATTCATGAGAAGGAACTCTTGAGAAAACAAAAGAACTTAAAATTTCTCATGAATTTGTTGAGAAGGGATGGATTTGTTGTTACAAGGATTTTCTCAACTCCTTGCTTAGAGTTCGAAATTGTCACTAGGGATAAGCCCATATCTATGCAAGTAGAGGAGGATCCATGGAAAATTTACAAAATATGACTTATAAGTTTCTTCTAGTTTTCCTTGTCATCATGAGGAAGAGATCAAACAGTCATGGAAAATATCGAAAGATGAACAAACACCAGAGCTAGAAATTGAAGAATTCCTTGCATCTTTGTCACTAGATCTAGATCCCTTGTGTACTTAGGAATATGATGACAAATTTTACGAAAAAAATTTGTGACTTGAAAAATAAAAGAAACTAGGGAAGAAAGGATCATATTGAAGTTTTGTTTCAATCATTTATCAGTCTACAACATCACTCCATATTTCAATAATTATTCACACCATTTATATGAAAGTAGATGGCCTCTCATATCCTGTATTCATTAAGGTACACTTTTTAGACTTGTATGTGATTTTAATAAACATATTTCTATATGAATGGATTCATTGGAAGTATTACTACACTTGAAAGAGATTTTTCCTTTTCAAGTAAAGTAGGATTGTGTAAAACAATACATAATTAAATAAAAAATAAATATAAAAACAAATATTAGTTGTGAAAACAGGGTTACTGGCGTAGCTCAGCATGGAATCTACCTGAAAACCAGGTTATTGGAGGCTAGATTTAATCAATAAGACAATAAGTCAAATTTCTCATAATTACAAGAAATTGATAGGAGTTGTGAAATTTTTCGTATTCCCTTTCAAATGTAAAGTTTCAAATAAATTCAATAAACTAATGATAGATAGAAATGATTAGAATTATTAGTATAGAATTAAATCAGTTCTAATTTAGCATCATCCATGTTCAACCTTATTCAATTGATTGTGACAAATGAAGAATGTTCTCCAAAAATAGAATTTCTAGCTTATGAAAAAAACAACAACAATTCAATCAAGGAAACATACAACATTTCAATTTTTATTTGGTTTCAAGAATAGATAATTTTTAGATTCTAATCTCTCTTTTGTATGATTTCAACTTCAGCAAGCCTCACTCTCATATGCCATCTCAATATTTCAAATCACACTCAGCCCTCAAACACTCTTAAAGAGTATCAATGAAGATATCAACTTCTTTACTTCATTTTCATGAGGACATGCAAAGATATTGGTGTGGGGGAGAGAAACAACAGTTTCCATACCTTCAAGTGATGGTTTATAGACTTTCAAGTGAGGAAAATCAACAACAATTTATCTTAGTTCCAAATCTCATATAATTTTCACTGCAACATAAGAACAATGTCAGTTCCTGTAATAAAATCCTTCATTGATTTCAACAATAAGTTACAGTCATTTCGTGTAATAAAATATGAAATTCCAATAATTGAATACAAATCAAAGTGAAAAATATTTCAACAAATGTGTAGAATCTTCAAAGTGGAACGAGGTTGCAGAGGCAGTATTTCTTGGTAATAGTAAGTGGCATGCAATATTTTTTTATTATTTACTTATTAAACTAGACTGAGTTTTCAAATACAACTTATATATTTATTCCATTTTCCATATTCCATGCACTAAACCACGATTTAATTATGACTACCCATGTCTTGTCCATAACCATTACACCACTCGTCGATCACCATAAACCTACCCATGCTCCATCATTACTAGACATTGATCCTCATATGGAATGGCATATTCTGAATGTTTGGATTTTCACATTAAACATTTTGTTGGCCCTTGACCTAGTTTTGGAGATCCTTGGTCAAGTTTGACCTATTTTGGGACTTCAATAGGCTATCGAAGGTGAAGCACAAGTCGAAGAAGAGATCACGGGATCTTGGCCCCTTGTTTAGGTCTTTTGGGGTTTTGGGCTTATGTAACGGGTATGGGGATGTTGGCCCATGGGTTTACTCATGATTAGGCCTCTTTTGTAATGTATAAATAGATAGCTAGGAGATGTAAGCAAAGTGTGCCATGCTAAGTGAAAGTGATAGTTATAAATTATTTATGCATACTGTGTGAGGCTTGCAAGGCTAAGTGCAAGTGACTATAAGAGACTATGTAATGGCTTTGCATTGTAACCTATCTCCGGGAAGGAGGATCTGGTGGAGTGAACACAGATCTCATGTCTCATGCGGAGTAGGATCTTGTGGCTCTATGCATATAGATGATTTACATAAGACAATAAAGAAGAAGAAGAGTTGGAGGATGTAGCCCCAGGCTGGAGGTGAACCACGTATATTCTCTGTTGTGGTTTCTTTGTGCGTTATGATTGTTTTATTGTTCATATGATTTATTCTTAGTGTAATAATGTATGTTTAGATGTATCTGATAGGATATATTAGTGCTTGTTGATGTAGATAAGTACCAGATCTAATCTATTTTGATGTGCTTAGTGCTTGAATGTGTTGGATCTTTTTGAATAATGCATTGCATTGTAATTAGGGTTTATCTGCGCTGTAGAAAAAGGCTAAATAATAATGAATGATAACTGTTAAGTTCTCTGTTAAGGTTTTGTAATCACAGATCTATGTCCCAGCTAGGTTGCAAACATTTGATTCCTGCAGCCACCCCTGCCTCTACCTTGGGTGACACTTCATATGCTTCACAGGTGTTTTCGAAAGGGTGGGTAGTTAGGGTTTTGTTGGTGCATTGTTGAAGCGTTAAACCTTGGATCTGCCCCTATGCCAACAAATGGTTCCATTGTCGGGACTAAAATTGTGATTCTTGGGAACTAAAGAAAAGAATGAAATATTTGTGCGTAGATCTGTTTGTTAATATTATGGTAGCTTCGGAAGGTATGAACCTCTATTATGTCCTATGACGAGATTAGAATCCTTTGGAAGGAAGCAAAGAATTGAAGGAAACCCTAGACAGGTTGTCAGCTGAACACATATATTTATATTGAATTTATTGATGACTAGAAGGAGAAGTCGGCCCAGTTAGACTAGCCAGGTCGGCCCCAGTTAGACTGGCCAGTCCACTATAAATACAGGGTGCTACTTTCATTATTTATCGTCTCAGCAGTTGCAATGAGAGCAATATCTGCGCAGGCAGTTGCAGGCAGCAACATTTTGGTGCGCAGGTTTTCTGGGAGAGCTGGGAAAGTGGTGCACTAGCTTCTAGGTGGGATCATCTGTTCAGTTTAGTTTCTATTCTTTTTCTTGGTGCATTTAGCCTCTCTTGGCTATTGATTGCAGCTAGAATTCTCTTCTCGGTCAAGGTGAAGGTGCTGGGAGGGTGGATTAAGGTATGTGGCTAGGTGACGAGGGTATCGTCAATGGTTAAATCAGCACAATCCTCTATATTCTAACAGGTTGTGGGACCACACCCCCTTCATTCATCCTAAAATACTGGAACGAAAAATAACCACTAGGTATTGAGCTCATTGAGGAACTATCGTTAGGGTTACTAGCAGGAGCATCTTCCAAAGAACTGCAGCTAGGGCTACTAGCAGTACCAGTTGCAAAAACCTTAATTCTCAGATCCGACACCTTGTGATGGAGCATATTAATCAAGGAGAAGATATCCAGATGCACCCTAACTCAGCGTACCCATTGACTTTCTCAGAAGAGAGAAAATACGCAGTTGAATTTTTGGATCAAGGCATGACCAGTTATCAGTCAACTGAAGACATGTGCGAAACAATTAGTCTCTTACATTACTCGGCACTTACTGGGACAATTGAAGAGGATATGTGGATAATCGACAGTGGAGGTTCCAGGCACATGACGGGAGATCAAGCTAGAATCTCATATCTAAATGAGAGAAAGACATTGTACAAAGTGGAGCTTGGAGACAAACGCACCTACCCCATCGAAGGATTTGGACAAGCCTCCATTAAATTGGAATCAGGTAATCATATTCAGTTAAGCAATGTTCTATATGTACCTGGTTTAGAAAATAATCTTGTATCAATATCATGTTTACAAGACAAAGGAAACAAAATAACCTTCATAGATGAAAAGGTGTTATCATGGCATAAACATTCTAGCATAGAAGATGTTAGGGTTATTGGAAGACGTGAAGGGAATATATATAGACTACTAGAATGAAATGAAGAAGCCCTAGTACATGATGAAGTGAACCCTAATGATCTTTGTCATATAAGGTACGCTCATATCAATTATCAAGCATTACCTTTCCTCAGGAAGATGGTTGAAGGGATACCAGAATTGAAGTCTACACACGAAGGAATTTGCAAGGAATGTGCCCCTTGGGAAGAACATTAAGAAACCATTCTGAAGCAGCAACAATAGATCTAAGGAAACCCTAGATCTAATACACTCAGATGTTTGCGGTCCAATGCTAGTCAAATCTTTAGGAGGAGCTCTCTACTACTTAACATTCATAGATGACTATTCAAGGAAGATGTGGTTGTACCTACTGAAGTCAAAAGATGAAGTATTCAGCAAGTTCCAAGAATTCAAGGTAGAAATAGAAAACTTTATGAACAAGAAGATCAAGACATTAAGAACATATAATGGAGGAGAATACACCTAGAAGGAGTTCATTGCATTCTGCAAATCAGTAGGGATTAGGAGGGAGCTAACTGTTCCTCATAATCCTCAACAAAATGGTGTAGCGGAAAGAAAGAACAAATATATCGAAGAAACAATAAAAGCCCTATTGAACGATCAAAGTCTATCTATGTTTCTATGGGGAGAAGCAACAATGACGACCATATACATGCAGAAAAGAAGCCCTCGTCGCATATTGAAGGACATGACACCAGAAGAATCATTCTCAGGTAAGAAACCTAATGTAGAGAACTTCAGAATATTTGGATGTCAAGTTTATTCTCATATTCCCAAGGATAAAATAAATCAACTAGAACCCTCAGGAAAGAAGGGGATATTTGTGGGATATAGTGATTCATCCAAAGCCTACAGAATATATATTCTAGATCAACACAAGATAGAAGTAAGAAGAGACGTAACATTCAATGAAAGAATGGCCTTCATAAAATCTATTGAAGAAACTATAGAAGAAGAAGAAATTGAAGAACTAGATGAAGAAGATGAAAATAACGAAAAAGATCAACATGATCATCCTATGGAGATATGTGAAAATGTTGATCCAGATAATATACCAAAGAACAAGAAACAACCATCGTGGCTTGAAGCCACCTTACAAGACGCAGGAAGAATCAAGGTTCCAGAAGGAACATCCAGGAAGACTAAAAGACCGAAAAGATTCTCAAGTTATGCAACATACATGATAAAGCTTCTAGATGAAGAACCTACTACATTTGAAGAAGAAGTTAAAAAGGAACAATGGAAAGAATCTATGGCGGAAGAACACCAGTCCATTATGAGAAATCAAGTATGGGAAATTGTACCCAGACCTAAAGAGAAATCAATTGTAACTTCAAAATGGGTATACAAGATCAAACATGCAGTAGACGGAAGCGTGGATAAATATAAGGCGAGATTCGTGGCCAGAGGGTTCTCCCAGAAGGAGGGAGAAGACTATGACAAAACCTTTGCTCCGGTGGAAAGTATTACTTCCATCAGAACTATCATATCTCTTGCCACTTCCATGGGATGGAATCTACACCAGATGGATGTAAAGACATCCTTTCTCAATGGAGCTATCGAAGAAGAAGTATATATTGAACAACCTCAAGGATTCAAGGTACACTCCAGAGACACTCATGTTTGCAGACTGAAGAAAGCTCTATATGGACTCAAGCAATCTCCAAGGGCTTGGTATGCCAGGATGGACAGTTATCTAACCAGACTTGGCTTTTCTAAGAGTCATGCATATCCAAACCTTTACTACAAAGTCGTGGACAATGTACCTGTAATTCTACTGTTATATGTTGATGATCTATTCATAACAGGTGAAGAATCTCTAATCATTCAGTGTAAGAAGGATTTAGCCTCTAAGTTTGATATGAAAGATCTAGGTCTCATGCACTATTACTTGAGACTAGAAGTATGGCAGAAGCATGGTGAAGTATTCCTTGGACAAGGAAAATATGCAATAAAGATCCTTCAGAAGTTTGGAATGATGGACTATAAGTCCATGGACCCTCCTATGAATGCGGATATAAGAAAAGTGAAAGTCCCAGATTTTGATCTAGTAGATCCATCTCTATATCGGCAGCTAATTGGATCATTGATGTATTTGGTAAATACTGGACTAGATATTTGCTTTGCTATAAATACATTAAGTCAGTTCCAGGTGGAACCAAGATAAGAGAATTGGATAGCTGCAAATCATGTCTTAATATATATTTGTGGGACAATAAACTATGTTTTAAGATATACCGCATCTAGTGATATCCAACTTCATGGATTCACAGACTCTTATTAGGCAGGAAGTGCAGAAGACAGAAAGAGTACTTCAAGTATATGTTTCAGCTTGCGCTCCGCTATGATATCTTGGAGCAGCAGGAAGCAGAAGTCTGTTGCACTTAGTACAGAAGAAGCAGAGTATATGGCAACTTGTGAAGCATACACAAAAGTAGTATGGCTAAGGAAGTTAGTATCCGATTTATTTGATCAGACTCCAGAATCGACCACAATATATTGTGATAATTAGAGTTGTATAAGATTATTCGAGCATCCAGTGTTTCATGTAAGTTCGAAGCACATTGATATCAAATACTACTTTATCTGAGATAAAGTCTAGGAAGGAGAGGTAAAGCTTGAGTATATCCCCACTGATGAGCAGACAACAAATATCCTGACAAAGCCTCTTTCCAGAATCAAGTTTGCATTTTTTCGAGAGAAGATGGGGATCGTGAAAATAACTCCCTTAGCTAAAAGGGAAGACTCTCCAGGATAGAGAAGGTATGCAAAAATGTCTATTTCTGTGATTAAAATAACTCTCCAGTTAGGAGGGAGAATTGAAAATGTTATTTATTTTTGTAAGAGTCCAGATTGGATAGATGCTTTCCTGTTCGGAAAGTGGATTGATATTTCTGACGGATAGTGGCTTCCCATTGTAGTTAACATGGGAGGCAGACTGATTGTTGATGTATCATAGAAAACGACTTCCCATTATGGGGAGTGGTTTAGGATAGTCATTCTTCTTGGTAGTCACTCTGAGTAGTGGTCAAGTAGAATGGTCTGCCTCACCGGGTAGTCATTCTTTCGAAGTTCACAGTTGTGAGCAGTTTCAAAGAATTGTCCATTTGGAGGTTGATGAAGGACAGACATTCCTTGAGGGTAGACTCATTATTTCCAGGTTACACTTGTTTAGTGTCGGAGGAATGGCCCAGGGTGGGGAATGGTCCAGACAGTTACTCCTTGAGGGAAGACTCATTCTCTCTAGGCTACACCTTGTTTGGTGTCGGAGGAATGGCCCAGGGTGGGGAGTAGTCCAGGCTCAACAATTAGGGACAGTTATTCCTCGAGGGAAGACTCATTCTCTCTAGGTTACACTTTGTTTAGTGTCAGAAGAATGGCCCAGGGTGGGGAATAGTCTAGGACAGTCATTCCTTAGGGAAGACTCATTCCCTCCAGGTTACACTTTGTTTAGTGTCAGAGGAATGGCCCAGGGTAAGGAATGGTCCAATAATTTCTTGAGGGCAGACTCATTCTCTCTAGGTTACACTTTTTTTAGTGTCGGAAGAATGGACCAGGGTGGGAAATGGTCTAGGTTCAGAAATTAGAAACAATCCTTCTTCCTTGGTTGGAAAGAATGGGGTAGATAGCCCAGTGTTGATATTCTATACCGAGGGCAAACATTCTTTCAGATCTCACAGACGTGAGTGAAAGACTGGCCTAGATGATTCAATTTTATCATAACCTTGCTTCTATGTAGATGAAGACTACTATGGTGGCATACATTCTTTCAGATCTCACAGATGTGAGTGAAAGATTGGCCCAGATGATACAACTTTTATCATAACATTGTTTATATGCAGGTTGCTATTTGTTATGAAGGAAAATTTGTGATTGTGTTTCACAAAGTCTGAGTAGTTGTGTACTACTGGAATAGACACAGGTGTGTTCTATAAATTGATATTATACCAGTTTTCATAAGAAATTATCCGGTCAGATAATAATGACAGGTGCTCGTGGTGCTACCAGTTGAATGGTCTGTTGTGCTCAAGACCATACCTCCCTAGCTAGGAGGGAGTGTTAATATTACAGTAGCTTCAGGAGGTATGAACCTCTATTATGACCTATGACGAGATTAGAATCCTCCAGAAGGAAGCAAAGAATTGAAGGAAACCCTAGACAAGTTGTCAGCTAAACAAATATATTTATATTGAATTTATTGATGACCAGAAGGAGAAGTTGGCCCAGTTAGACTGGCCAGGTCGGCCCCAGTTAGACTGGCCAGTCCACTATAAATACAGGGCGCTAGTTTCATTATTTATCATCTCATCAGTTGCAGTGAGAGAAATATCTGCGCAGGCAATTGCAGGCAGCAATAGTTTGGTGCGCAGGTTTTCCGGGAGAGCTGGGAAAGTGGTACGCTAGCTTATGGGTGGGATCATCTGTTTAGTTTAGTTTCTATTCTTTTTCTTGGTGCATTTATCCTCTCTTGGCTATTGATTGCAGCCAGAATTCTCTTCTTGGTCAAGGTCAAGGTGCTCGAAGGGTGGCTTAAGGCCTGTGGTTGGGTGACGAGGGTATCATCAATGGTTAAATGAGCACAATCCTCTATATTCTAACACTGTTTCTCTAAGTTCATAGTATTCTACTTGAATTGTAAATATTTGTTCTAAAAAAGGAATCAGATCTGAAGAAAAGAGGTAAGATATGAAAGATTTGTGATCTGTCAAAGGTAAGATAAGTGAATTTTTTTGTTTTAAGAGTATGGATCTAGGTATGTTTGAAAAATTTTGTCCCAATCTGAAAACTAGGGCACAGCTAGAAGAAACAAGGTTTGATATGAGTAGATATGATAGAAATAATGAAAGATATGTTATTCCTATGCATAGAAAGAATGTTTGGAATAAAAAATGGATGGAATATCCTAGGAAAGTTTTTTGCAGGTTAGCTACTATGATCCTAGTACGCAATATAAGAATGGTTGGGGGTCATTTAAGAGAAAGAGAGGATTAACTCTTTGTTATAGTTGTAGAAGACTAGGACATCTTGCTAAGGAATGCCCTGGTAGAAGACCTAGTTGTCTTTGTTGTAAATCTATGGACCATGAAGTTATGGATTGCCCTAGAATGATTGCTAAGGTTGAAAGAATGAATATGAGACAATGAAAATGTAAGGAAGGTCAAGAAACTAAGACCATGGAAGAAACCCAGAAAGAATCATAGACTATAGTACTAAAAATGAAAGAAACACCGAATGATCACAAAGATTTCAACTTATCAGAGATCTTCAAAGGAAAAGAGTGCATAGAAACAAGAATAGGAGACTTCGACATAGACTGTGTTCTGGATGAGGAAACACACATGAATATTATGACAAAAAGAACTCAGGAAATTTTGGGAAAGCCTGCTATGATTCCTTCATTGGGAGGAATAGGATTATTTAGAGGAAAGTTGATAATATGATGTGGAATACTTACCCATACATCTATGAGTTCTCATGAAACTTTGATAGAGGAACAATTTGAGGTTGTTAAATTTATTGAGAACAATGCCCCATTTTCTATGTTACTAGGAAAAACCTAGATTGAGAAAGATCAGACCCAAAGAAAATAAGAGGAAGCTCTAGAAAAGAAAAGAAAAGAACTAAGAGACTTCATGGCTAAGAGAGTAGCACACTTACTAGAAGAATAGGAAAACCAGTCGAAGATACTGAGGACCAGAAATCTGGATGTAGAAGTTGAAAGAACACAAGAAGACTTGAAACACCTGTCGATATAGGAGAGTAGAGAACCTACCCCAGACAAAGAAGATGTATTGAACTTCAAACCCCTGAAATACCATCAACAATGCGAAGTTACTATTCCAAGCAAAGATAAGAATTAGAATGGAAAGAGGAATACCGAGATGCAGATCACAGGGAGGAACGCTAGAGAACTTAATAAGAAGAAAGAAAAGTTGGAGAAATTACAGGAAGTTCCCGAGAAGACTTTGGAGAAGGAAGGTCTCCATAATTTGAACTTTGTCAGAATATGAGAGTAGCTAAGATTGGCACTTCGCCATGGCAGAACGATATGATTGTTGGAGGCATTATAACCATTAGATTGATGTTCCTCAATGTTTAGAACAATAGTTATGATCATAAATATCACCATCGAACCATTGGTACCATGCTGTAATGGACAAAACTACATTGATCAAGGCCTCTTGTCTGTTGGAGGGATCCATTACATAGTTGTCTACTTATTCCGTCGACTATTGCACCGAGAACAATTTCATGAATTGTATTAGAGCCAACAAGAGAACTCATTTTTATTGTGTTGTACTTACTGAGACTTCGCAACATGTTCTACTACATTGAGCATTTGTTCATCAACCTGAGTTATCCAATCTCAAGTGCGCATGTCAGATAAAATCAGTGTCGTAGAAAAATCTTTCGAAGAATTTCTAATCGACCTTATGGATGAGAAGCTGATGTCCATCATAATTCAAGATTTATCAGCGAGAGGAGTGCAAGCCTCCCCATCAATTACTCACAGATCTGGACCATCCCAAACTGCGACCGAGAAAATAAACAAGCATCAAGATGACTTGGAAAATGTGACTTTAATCCCATCCATCCTGCCTGATTACGTCTTGCCTCTGGCCGGTGTGATGAATCATGACAGTTTCCCCAGGGACTTCGATTACACTCTTATCACTACATACCTCCCGAAGGGGATATGCGGAGTTAAACCACAACTGGATAAGACCATGAAATTAAATATAAACTAATTCAACCTAGGGGATCGCAAGAACTTCAACATGCTCTCCCATCATAGTTATTTGACTAGGACGAAGGGGAAGAAGTCGAGGATAATCCCCCAACCATGTTGTATGGACATCATGCAGTCCACTATTCTGAACGTGATGAAAATACTACATTTTGGAAGGCACCAAGAGGTTAATGTGTGTGTTAAGCTCCTGTTGTCGAGCTTCCATGGTAGATATATATGGCTGGACAGAGGCATCATCGTTGATTTGACATTGATCCATCGGATCACCAGATTGAGCATGCAGGGACCAGACCCACACAATGTTTACCCAGGGAAGGCTGTAGACTGTGCCCTGGCAGAGAAGATTAAATATACCTATGATGATGTGGAGAAGGGGAAGTGAGGCTACAAGGTATCCTCCATCCAAAATGGTGCAGTGTGCCTTGCTTGCTAGTTGATTGCTAGTAAGCTAGTCAAGAAGAACAAACTCATGCAGGTCATAGGGTTTGTTGTTGAGATCACAGAAAAATGTGTGCAGGGGCTACAAATGAACTGGGGAAAGTACATAGTTAAATAGTTAGACCAAGACTTCTGTAAAGCTAAGGATCAGGGCTATGAGTTCCATTTTAGTTGGCTTTTTATCCTCATCATGTTCATTTCTTGGGAGATGTTGGAAGGTGCGACCTTCCCTAAAATAGAGCCATCCGAACCCTTAGTCACGAAGTTCACCTCGCTATGGTATTTGAGCGATATGGGAAAACAATAGTAGTCAAACGCAGTGTTCCACACCTACTACCTATATTTAAAGAGGGCTATTGAGGTTGTATATCATATGATGTCGAACACCCTGCACAGGTTCAGGCCATTTGTGAAGTTCCACGCAGACATAAATTTTATCTATATCACTACGCAAAGAAACAATCATAAAGAAGTACTACAAAGTTATGACAAACTCATTGAGGAGGACCTAGAAGAAATAAATAAGGAATGGCCTACAGAGCTCCTTATCCTAGTTGACCCTGCAGAACTGTCTAATCCCGAACTAGTCGGAAGCCTGGTGGTCACTCGTGAAGGGCATGATACACCTGGAACTAGTAGAAGGAAGAAGACAAAGGAGGTACAAAAGCTAAAAAATGCATCTAAAGAGAATGCTTAAGAATCACCTAGCAGAGGAGGTGATGATGAAGTCGAAAAAGAAGAGAACAATGGAAAAGAAGATCAGTAGAAGGAAGGCAAAGTAACACTGCCACAAAATCCCCCTAGTGACACAAATTCGTCTAACAAAAAAAAGGTTTATCCCACAAAACCTACATCGCAAAAGAAGTCAAAAGCTAGTAAGACTAAGATGTAGATTGTTCTCACCCTCAATGACTTTGACTTCATCATCGCAGCTATATCATACACCTTAGAATATATTTTGAAAAAACATGAAGCTAAGAAAGAGATCATGTATGAAAGAATTGAAGCAAAACTGCGAGGGGTACAATAGGCCCTTCACTCCAGCTGCGTAGTGTTCATTGCAGCCCCACCATCAGAAAAAACAGAGTTGGGAGATGAGCCTACCCAAATCTGTAGACTAGTTGATGCAACCAAATCTCACCTTCGTCACGCACAGGAAGAAACAAAACATGCCATAATAGCCCTGAAGCAAGCACAAGAGGAAGTCATAGAGCAACGTCGAGTTGCGTAGCAAGAGAAGGACAACCTCCAAACAAAGTTTGAAGGGGAGAAAGGGCAGATCCAACATGATAAAGAACAGTTGCTCATATAGTAGGTTAGAGTTGAAGAAGAAGTCAACATAACACTTCGCTCTATAACGGGCTTAGAGAAAAAGGAGGAAGACCCAGTGGAGAATCAAGTAACAAATATTTTTTAAGACATCCAGTAAATTCAATAGAGGATATCAGATATAGAGCTATAAACAGTACAAATCACCCCGTAGGATGTCCGAGACCAAAGAGAAGCCACTGCCTAGAGAGCAGTTGAGGGGATCAGAGAATTAGCTTTGGAATGTAAATAGCTTAGCAATAGAAGTGCACAGACTCATGAGTGACTTACTAAGGACCTTGAACTGAATAATTTGGAGTCACAGCTCTAGGAGGAAAAGAAACAAGCAACAACAGTACAAGCACAATTGAAAATCCTATCAACAGTTGAGAGAATGGAAAGATCCCAAGAAAAACGCACTGCTTAGTAGCAGGTCCATACCATACAAATAAAAGTCATGGAAGTGACCCAGAGGCTCCAACTAGTCAATGATGAAGCTTGCCAACTGTTTGAGGAGATTGAGGGCCGAGGAGTAGAGCTGGAACAAGTAGTCACTGTAGTCGAACAACACTTGTAGAGACCTATGAACTAGGCAGTTATTCAAGAGTTCGTCAAGCAGGAGTCCTTACCGCAGCAGCAGGTCAAAGCAGTCTGAGCCAAGCACAAGGCTTTTGAGGTAGTATTACCTAGATTAGAGTGAATCAAGATGAGTCACATGTGAGTGTTGGGATCATGTTGGCCATTGACCAAGTTTTGGATATCCTTGGTTAGTTTTGACCTATTTTTGGACTTCGACAGGTTGTCAAAGGTGGAGCACAAGTCGAAGCAGAGATCACGGGATCTCAGCCCCTTGTTTAGGGATTTTTTGGTTTTGGGATTATGTAATGGGTATGGGGATGTCATCCCATGTTTTTTCCTATGATTAGGCTTATTTTGTAATGTATAAATAGATATCTAGGTGATGTAAGCAAAGTGTACCATGCTAAGTGCAACTGATAGTTGTAAATTCTTTGTGCATGATGTATGAGGCTTGCAAGGCTAAGTGAAAGTGATTGTAAGAGACTATGTAAAGGCTTTGTGTTGTAACCTAGCTCGAGGAAGGAGGATGTAGCGGAGTGCACATAGATCTCATGTCCTATGCATAGTAGGATCTTGTGGATTTGTGGATGTAGATGATTGACAAAAGACAATAAAGAAGAAGAAGAGTTGGTAGACATATCCCTAGTCTGGGGGTGAACCACATATATTTTTTGTTGTGGTTTCTTTGTGCATTATGATTATTTTATTGTTCATATGATTTATTCTTAGTGAAGTAATGTATGTTTATATGTATCTAATAGGATATCTTAGTTTTTGGTGATGTAAATAAGTACCAGATTTGATCTATTTTGATGTTATTAGTTCTTGAATGTGTTGGATCTTGTTGAATACTACACTGCACTGTAATTAGGGTTTATCTATGTTGTAGACAAAGGCTAAATACTAATGAATGATAACTGCTAACTACTCTGTTAAGGTGTTGTAATCACAGATATGTGTTCCAGCTAGGTTGCAAACATCTGAGTCTTGCAACCACCCTTGCCTCTACCTCTGGTGAGACTTCATCTGCTTTGCAGGTGTTGCCAAAAGGGCCAGTAGTTAGGTTTTTTTGGGTGCATTGTTGAATCATTGAACCTTGGGTCTGCCCCTGCAGTTGTCATTCATTAGTATTTATCCCTTGTCTACAACACAAATAAACCCTAATTACAGCACAACGTATTATTCAACAAGATCCAACACATTCAAGAACTAAGCACATCAAAATAGATCATATCTGGTACTTATTTACATCACCAAGAACTAAGCTATCCTATCATATACATCTAAACATACATTACTACACTAATCATAAATCATATGAAGAATAAAACAATCATAATGCACAATGCAACCACAACACGAAATATACGTGGTTCACACCCAGCCTGGGGCTACGTCCACCAACTCTTCTTCTTCTTTATTATCTTTTGTTAATCATCTACATGCATATAACCACAAGATCCTACTCTGCATAGGACATGAGAACTCTGTGCACTCCACCAAATCCTCCTTCCCTAAGCTAGGTTATAGCACAAATCCTATACACATTCTCTTATAGTCACTTGCACTTAGCCTTACAAGCCTCACATAGTATGCACAAAGCATTTACAACTATCACTTACACTTAGCATGGAACACTTTGCTTACATCACCTAACTATCTATTTATACATTACAAAATATTCCTAAGCATGGGTAAACCCATGGGCTGACATCCCCATACCCGTTACATAGGTCCAAAACCTAGAAAGCCCGAAACAAGAGGCCAAGATCCCACGACCTCTGCTTCGAATTGCACTCCACCTTTGACAACCTCTCGAAGTCCCAAAATAGGTCAAACCTGACCAAGGAACTCCAAAACTTGGTCAAGGGCCAACATATTTATCACAATTTTATGTTTTATTCCATACATGCTTCACAAATTCCTCCTACTCATAATCTCTGCCTATTTCCCACTTATGTTTCCCTTAACCCTCATTTCTTGAAAAGACTTAAACTTGGCACCTAACAGATTCCACATACATAAGGAAGAATATGTAGTTCCTTTCATAGTTTGGTATGAGCCACAGGGAACATCATTCCTCGATGTGTTTCCCACTTGCAAGGTTTTATTTCAGAAAGTACGGTTACTTCAATTGTTTGAAAATGTTCAAGGTCATAACATTTCTGTAACTAGGGAATTTGCTAAGACATATGAAGGAAGAAAAAATAGGGTTGGAGATATCAAAATAAAAGTTACAAAGGAATCAATGTCCACCATCACACATTTGGAGAGGAAAGCTGAAATTTGGTTTAAAAACAAGATACTAGAAGGAGAATGGTGGACAATGTTTTTGAAAAAATCGTATCAGAAACTAAACTGGACTAAGGGAATTACAAGAACCTAGTTATATGAACCTTAGAAATATGTGTTTTTGTTCATCTATAAGTACTTGACCTGTGAGGGGAGGTACAATATAATCTTTATTTACCATATTAAATTTTTGTAGCATTTTAAGGATAAAAGTTAGCAGATCAATATGCCTTATTTTATATTGAAAATTCTCACGAAAATGGCTATGGAATGTCAAAACAAGCCACCCAGCAAGGATAGGTTTTTGTGTCAACATGATCTAGTTAAATTGATTACATTCCATAAGCTAGAAAAATCAAACTAGACTTGGGAGGAGTTGTTTTAAAGGAAATGACTCATCTAGTGAAAACCCTACAAAAGATCGAAATCATGTAAACCCTGAGCCCAACATTATAGGAAATGGTGATGAAAAAATGAACAAGTGTGTTAAGTTTTAAAGTCAACCAATAAGGGTATTAATATGAAAAATACAAAGAAAAGTCTTGTGCAATATAAGGGACAAGATTCTCATAGCTTCGTGCAATCTAAGAGAAATAATTTCCAAAGTCCTATAAAATCAAAAGGGAAAGATTTCCATATTCTTATGAAATATATAAACAAATCTAACACATAAAATAAAACAAGGAATAAAAGAGGAAAAGGTAGAAGAGGGAATTTTACCAAAAATGGTTAATAGACTTAGAACAAGAGGCTATAGAAAAATTAAGGAAACTTTAATTGAACCACAAATTGAGGAATAAAATCAATATTTTAATGAGGAACATGGGAAAGTTCTTGAATAACTACCAAAATTCGAGGAAATTCCATCGAAAACAATTAAGAGAATTGGAAAATCAATATTCAAGCACTTATTGGAAGAAACATATAGGATTACCATGGGAATGTCATGAAAATAACAAGCCAATCAACAAGGAAAATTTCACTTTGTGGACTTTCTTTTTCACACGAGAATTTTTTTGTAGCAATCATTTTTCAACAAATAGAGCATAAATTAATTTGTTGATATCTCCCAAAGTGTTAACTCGTTGATTTTGTAGTTTGTATAATAAATGTATCAAGGTATGGTGAATAAACACAACAAATTGTAAGCAAATCTAGTTTATATTTTTTAAGAAATTTCCCACCATCATCTTTATCCATTTTCCCTTTTTTCTTGAAATTTATGCATCTGTTTGTTGCTATTTTTGGTGAGAATAAGCATATTAGTGATATCAACAACCTCACCAAATTTCATAGAAAACCAATTTTTATTTTGAAAGATAATTCATTGACAAAGCAACTACAAGAAATCAGTTACAGGAATTTGGGTGACCCCGGTGCAACAAGATTTTACATGTGGACAAGACTTAAGGTTATTTTTATGTTGTTCTGGTGTGCTAGAATGTTTTATAGGAATGAGTTTGAAGAAGTAGCAGCATGGACAAAAATTGGTAATATGCTTGGGATATTACACATGAGTAGAATCCGGCTACCTCACATACAATTGATGTAATGTGCATTTGGGTTTACGAGAAGAAATTTGACCAGTTACATGAGGACATGCAAAATCATATGTTTGGGGGATATGTTGGGTTATAATTTTATTCTTTTTGTCAAGCCCATTCACATCCATGTTTACCTTAAAAACCTCTATTTTTTCCTATTTTCATCTCTACTTAATGGCATAATATGCACAAACAAGGTAATAAGTTGTCTTTTGGAAGAATTTTTTTTTTTTTCTTATAAATAATAATTAAAGATATTTTTCCAAACAATTACCTATAACCCATTCATTATAAGAATTAAATTTGTTTCATGACTTATTACTTGAATTATTGGTTGACATGGTTATGATCCATCAAATTCAGAATTTCCACTTCGAGGTTTTTCATTTATGTCAGGAGATTGTGATTTACATGTCTTACTCTTTCCATGGCACCGAGAAATCGATGATCAATGCTAGTCAAAATCATGAGACACTTATTACAATAAAATTGACACATAATTATTATAGGAAATAAATAGGAATCATAGGTTAACATAGGTCATTTTACAGGACCATTTTCCAACATATAAGTGAAAATATAAAAAATTTAGAACATGGGGTTTTTCCATAATGTGCCCATTTAATTGACCTGAGGGTCTGTTTCCTAGAAAATGCATAATGAGAGAGATATGGACATATTTACAATACAATTTTTCCCATATTTTTGTGTAGCGTTCGATTATCAAGTAACACACCAAATAGAGAATCGAACCAACAAGAAAATCAAAGTAATCTATTTTAATGGTTGTAACCATATTTGAGCTATCTCTTTAACCAAATATACACTAAAAACAAAAGAGATAAGACTTGTCATCCATTCATGGCTTGGTGGATCATATTTTGAGGAGATTGGTCTCAATCCATTTCCATTCCTCTTTTGTATAAATGCATGAGAAGAGATTAGTTGTACATGGTTAGACAATGTTATATGGAGTTACATAGTGTCACATTGTAGTAGAAGATGATTATGATTTGTTTGTAAGATGATTCTCAATACAGGAGTTGAATACTTGTTTGTAAATTATGATGGGATGTTGAATCAATGAATATTTTGTTGTTCTAAACTCCCTCATATCTATGTGATCCCTCACAAAATATGCTAGAAAAGAAAGGGACACCTCTCTCCAACATACTCTGTACAATTATTTATTTTATGTTATTCGGATAGATTTATTGTCTCTCTTCATTTCCTTTTATCTCATTTAATTTCATGTCATTTATTTTGTTGTTATAGTTCCTTAGCTCACAATTTTTATAGATATTAATCACTCTATGTATGGTGAATAATTGTTCCATATCTATATGTTCAAAGTAGTCAATTTGATTGAATAATCTTCCATCTTCCATGTCATACACATAAGTTTCATCAAATATACTCATAGTTAGTTAAGTGTGTAGTTTTTATATCTTGCACATTTTCTTATTATTCAAAAATCATAACCAGAAACATCCTATGTGATCACAGAGGTTTAGTTGGATAAATAGAGGGTGTTTACAAGTAGGAACACTTTTAAGAGTAGTGATAAACTTGTAATCCGAGTCTGTAACATATGATAGTAAAGTATAACATAGTTGAATGAGAATGTTAACTTATGTTTGTGAGAATGGAATTTTACAGTTTTGATTTTAATAGGATTTCATAGAAATTGGAAGACTATTTCTACACATATTTTGTCTATGTCTCAGAAGTTTACCTATATGGATTGATAGTAAATGTTAAGGAATATAGAACACTAGATAAACCCAATAGAAAGTCCTCATTATTTATCCTTTGTGAGGGATGTTCCTATATAATTGATTTTCCTCACATCCCCAACATTCTACAGGCTACTACCTTGACCTTTCCCCAAATGAATCTTCCATCTTGGGCTCATTTTAGGTTGACCAAACTTCTTGATTTTCCTTTGATTTTTTATTGAAAAAGAATGGCCTAAAACCTTTCTTCCTTTGATCCCTCTTTCCTTTCATCTTGTCATTCAAATATTTTTGGAAAACTTGCCTCCCTTTTCTCTGGTCCCTATATGTCCTCCTCCAAAGTCTTGGGATTATCCCAGTGTATATGGTAATTTCATAAGGAAGGTAACCCACTTAGAGACCTTTGGATTTTTACCTGTACATCATTTATGGAGAACACATACTTCAAAAACTCAAAGAATCTCTTCTCATACTCATCCATCGTCATGCTTCCCAACTTGATTTAAAATAACTCTTTCATATTCCTTTCATAATAATTCTTGCACAAATATTTTTCCTAGAAATATCTTTTGAACTTCCTCCATAAGGATTACTTCTCATGTGACATCCCCCCAAAAAATAAAGTATTTTCAAAAGTAAAAAATTGTTAGAAAAACTATTATGTTTTTAGTAAATGCGAATTTGGAATTTTTTTTCCATTTATGGCAATTTCGAATTTCGAATTTGATAAATTGTAATTAGTTATTATGACTGTTGGACAGAGACCTGATCTGACCCAACTAACTATTTAACTACGACACTTGTATGTAAACAGAATATTGTTTTATTTATTGCAGAAGGACAACTGGAACATCCATGTTAAATTTAGCTGACCATGACTCCATGAGAGGGGAACATGTTGGAAATTCCTCTGGGATTATTTTTACAAGTGGAAAATCAAGGATTTGGCCATTGGAAGCCCCTGAAAATCAGGTATTTGGAAAGTTGCAAAAATTTCCAAGGGAGGGAAAACACCTAGGCAAAAATGATTTTTTCATATATAGCATATGAGAGGAGGCAGGATGTTGCAAAGTATGCTGGGAAAAGAATTACTTCTTGTTGTTATGAATACTCCCTACTGAGTGTGAGGCAAGAAGAAGTTTTCTGAAATTGAACGACGTTGCTGAGGAGGAGTTCCAATTTAACCCTCATGGATTCATGGTCAGGCTAGGGGGTGAATATGACAAGTGATTTGGCTGCCCTGTTTTACGGTTGGGAGGAATGTGGTTGTTCCCTTTGTGTTACCGTGAGCGGTTCAAATATGTTAAATTAATCCTTCTCTCTTTGAATTCTTATATATATTTGATGTAGTGCATTTGTTAATTCTAAATTGGAATGTTTTCCATATCTGTTGAATGATTAAATCATTGATGTAGTGCATCTATTAATTCTGAATTGATATAATAACCTGGGTAAAATCTGTTTCTAGATCTTACCTTTTAAAGATTATGACAGATTGAAAGATTATGCATGGTTAGATTCTGGAAACAATCATTTCTTTAAACTAGATTTCTACTATATGAAAGTAACTGTATGATAAACTAACAAAGCATCAAAATTCCTTTTTCAAGACTGCCTATGTATAAATGCCTTTGGAACTGAGTTTATATTTCTGCAAGTAAATCTTAGGTTCATAACTACTGGTTCAAGACCTTCTTTTCCGCATAGAATTGAATTAAAACTAGTGTGCAACAGTATCTATTTCACGGTATAATTATATTCATATAAAACATATAGGTATAATTATTGTTGGTGATCTGTGTAGACATTACAGAGGAAAATAGAGGTTGCATACTGTTAATACTAGGGTAGCTGTGGGAGGTATTTACCTCCACATGTGAATCTGACGAGAATAGAAGACTCCAAGAAGCAAGAGAAACCCTAATGAGTTGGCTAATAACCCTAGAAGTCTTGTCAACTCAAAAAGATAATTTATATTAGGTTATTAGCCTCTAAGAGAAGAAGTCGTCCAAAAATAATAATAATATACTGAACAGACAAATATCCAAAAGGAGAAGTCGGCCCCAACAAATCTGGCAGAACCACTATAAATACAGGGCGCCAGTTCTCATTTGACACATCTCAGAATTGCAGAGAGAAGCTAGTGCTCACTACAGTTCCCAGTTTAGTGCACACATGTGGAGGAGGGTTGTAGGTGCAGCTGCAACAGCAGCTAGTTTTTAGTATTGGCTTGGACTATCTCTTCGCTAGGGTTTGGACTATATGATCATCTATTGTTGGTGCGCTATCCTTGGAGGAAGATGTGCTACTCCTTGTTTGGCTATCTAGCCTAGGGTTTTCTTCCTGAGTAATTACCAATCAAGGTTAAGGTGCTCAGAGGGTGGCTTCGGCCTATGGTTGGGTGACAAGGGTATCGTCAATGGTAAAATGAGCACACAATCTTCTATATTCTAACACATATCTATACCAAAATGTATAAATATTGTATATGTTCCTATATTATGTAAATTTCAGACTATTCTGAAAGACATGTAAATACAACTATATAAATGAAATGCTGAATGGAGGAGACCAATAAATTTATTCTGAAATATAGAAGATGGAATTTTAATGCATTCGTAGGTACGATACGAGTTGGATTTTCCTAGCCTTAGGCATGGAAACAACTCATTTCTTATCACTATAAATCAAATACAAAAAATAAAGGAGTACCAACAACTCTCTTACCATAGCTAATTTATGGTAAATACATTAGTACTGAAACATTCAAATTGAGGACACATAAGTCAAAATGACTTGGATGTAATATTTGTTTTTAAAAGTAATTGGTGCTCAATAATCAAGAGACAAACTCACTATGATTTACCATATCCTCCCAAGTACATTTGACAGGGACTGTATCTCGATGCAAAGAAAAATATTACATAGTTTGACCAAACTCAAATCGAACATGGACCTTTATGCAAGAGGGGTTACAATTCATCCAAGCAATACTAAGGGCGGAACAAAACTAATTGAAAACAGAAAATTGGATGGAGCCACGAGCCCATTTTCCTAGCATCTATAGAGTTAAAACTGAGAGGATATGGGCTTGGAACCTAAATACCTTTTGTGCCAAGAACAAGGGAAGTTATCTGAAACTTGCATAGACTGAAGCCCTACAAAAGTATACCCTATAATTATTAGCAATATGAACATGGATGAAAGATAACGAAACATTAAAAGGATTGATGTTTTGTTAAACAAATAAAATATTCGAGAGAGACACTTATCTTTTGGCGGGCAGGGGCATATTCATTCCCCGCGGCTTGCTGACTGGTTGGATGTCCGAGCTAAGGGAGAGTGGTGCAGTAACTCCCTCATGGGTACCCTCGCATAAACATGGCCCATCATTAGTGAATTATATCCAATCTTAAAAAGAACAAAACTAATCAGTGGAAAACTTTCTTTCTACAACAGTCAATGAATCTAAATAAATTGAAATAGTTGACAGGGCTAGTCTTACTTTAAATTATAGACGGCATAAGTCATGATGCACAAAGTCCCACTATAAATCATTGAACCGATACTATATCTAATTTTCTCACTTAAACATTCCAGAATTCAAAGTGCAGAAAGTAAAGACAATACAACAGTCAGTGCAGAGATTTCATAACCAAGCCAACGAGAGGTTGCATTGCATCATGCAACATTTTAACAATATATATATATATATATATATATATATATATATATACTATTCAAATATCATTCGGCAGAAGAAAACGTTCTTACAATTTATACACAACACTATGCTTGAAAATTACACCTACAGATAGCAATAATATGATGGATAGAAAAACGAATGCCTTCGTGTAGTCGCGGGCTGTATTATGTAATACACAGATGATTGTATTACCTTCCTCATCAAAGACGAGTACGCATATAGGTTCCACCTTACTTAGGGGTACGTATTATGTAGACATGTAGGACATAAAAGGGTCTAGAAAAAAAATAGTACAGACTCAAAATTTCAATGGGAGTCACAACAAGATCCATAGAGTAATGGGTTTCAAAGAAAAGCTTAGTTTCGTATTTAAAATTCTCAATGCGGGACAGGAAACATTTTAGAGTTACCATCTGAGAAGATACCCCTTAGGCCAGGGCTTTTCCTGAGTATGTTAATAGGTATGGTGACAAAATGTTTGAAGCCTTTATTCCTGGAAAACAAATGACAAACCCGATTAAAAGGACTATCTCACCTACTATATCACTCCTGCCTCATGTAAGAAGAGGGGTCAAGAATAAAGGGCCTTATTCATTCTGTTTACCGATGCTAATGGAATTATTATTTAAGCCAATCCCTTTAACTAGTAGTTGAAGCATAGAACTCAGGAAATAACAAGGGTTTTTCCCACCAGGAACTACACTCTCACTAATCTGTCGAAATCTTGGTAAACACTTAGTTTGAGATTGGATAACCCTATTTCCAAACCTCAATAATATCGAGAACAACCAAAGAGTCAACAAAATCTTTTAGTCAGCAGTCACCTAAACAAACTTTAGTACGCAAGTGTGGATGGTGGGTGCGACTAAACTTACCTGGTATAATGGTGTAACATCTCACTCTTTCTCACCCTGAATGAAATTATTCTTTCAGGACACTTGCTCGCAAGTAATCCAGATTATTATGCTATTAAGCATTTGATCACGATTATGAGGCGTCATGAATTGATGACATGTTATTATGTTGCATTGGCATAGACAGGTGCTATTGACTCAATTTTCCTGACTGTGCATGATTTTGGACCTCGAGGATGCAGAGGCATCGATGGAAACCCTTGGACTCTAGATCGAGTCAAGGAGTGAACCATTGGGGTTTGATTGTTTCATTTGTGATATTAGTGCACCTGATTAGATGATATGATATGGATATATTTCTGACATGATTTTTTGATGATGCAGATTGATGATAGCTTGCTAACCAAAGTCACATGTGGAGTAGAGGGATCATGCACAACTACCAGAATTGTTGAGGGTGAGGTGTGGACAACAACCCTGCCATAACCTACTAGCACTCCCATCATGGCTCAAACTGTAGGTTAATTTTTACCTAGTTGTAGAGGACCCACGATGCCATGAGGGTAGACTGCGACAGTCACTCACGCTGATTCTAAGGGGCATGCAATAAGGCAGGGACCTTATTCCTTATAGGCCCTTAGTCTCCGATAAGTTCACCTGGTAGAGTATTGACTCCAGGAGTTTTTTATGTCTACCAAGTCAGTTAAGAGGCTAATGACACCCTTGGAGCACGTGGTGCATCCTGAAGGGCACGTCACGCAAGGGAAATAGATGAGGCGAGTGGCACCCTTGGAGCATGTGGTGCATCCTAAAGGGCACATCACATAAGGGAAATATATGAGGCGAGTGGCACCCTTGGAGGATTAAGGGTAATTAATTAATTAAAGAAATTAGTTTTTGGAGGATTGAGGGGGATGGGTGACACATGTATGGGGAGGAATTTTTATGAATTAATTTATTAAACATTAAATAAAATTGGGTTTGGGAAAGTAAGGGACTTCAAAACTCTATATAATGGAGGGAGGAAAATGATGAGGGATCTTTTCTGTTTGCGTAACATTAAGCTGCAGAAATATTTACTTGACTGACTTAGCTTGTGGGAGTTGGGATACCCAGCTGGATGAGGAGTGGTATCTCTGCCTTGAGAGGCAATCTGGGAGCTAGTTGAATCTCTAGATATTGTGTGTGGCCCCTTTGTGGCTCGGGGGGCTAAGAGTGAATAAGAGTACCCCTAGCATCGGTTGGGAGGTACCGCTGAAGTCTCGTCAATTGGAAAGCAGGAGCACGGAGCGTGAGAGACATCAACTCAGAGTGGGCGACCAGGAAATGGTAAGATTTCCTTATTTTTGCATGGTAGATTGCAGTAGGATTTATTCTTTGGATCTGCATGTTTAATTGGGTAAGTAAATTGATTGTCTTAGCATTCTAGCTTATGACTGAATTTTTCCATAGCCTATATCTCGATAATTGATTGAATCCCATGGACTTCGATTCCCGGCATGTCTTGACTGCCCTGTGGTGTATTGATTTGTTAAGATTGTGGTTGTGTTTTCCTTTCATCCCTAGCTCATCAGTTCTCGCCTAAGCAATCGGCCAGGAGCCTGATCTACGGTCATCGCTTTGGCATTAATAGACCTATGGATCTCAACACCCTTCTTTTATGTGTGTAAATGATGAGAAAAGGACGTTCATGTCAGCCATCTACCTCCATTATTGTCCTTGGTTGATTGTTTGACTCGGGCCATCTAGAAAAGACCTCTGTGTATGGATAATCTTGCGTCCTTGTTGGTTTTTCTCTGCCCCTTGACTGATATAATCCCTGCGATCATTTCAATGACTTTTCCCATTGGATCCTTGCGTTTCTCTTACTGTTGTCTGCGATGTATTAGTATTCTGGCAATGGAAAAGTGAATTGATTTCATGTCTGCATTTTTGTATTGGAATCCTGGAAATGGAAAAACGATTTTATTTGTTATTCCTGTATGTGTTGTATTGGTATTCTGGCAATGGAAAAAATGAATTGATTTCATGTCTGTATTTTTGTATTGGTATCCTGGAATGGAAAAACGTTTTTATTCTGCGTTGTATTGGCATTCTGGCAATGGAAAAATGATTTGATTCCCTGTCTGCATTTTTATATTTGGTATCCTGGAAATGGAAAAACGTTTTTTTTGTGTTATTTATGTCTCGGAAATGAAAAAGGGAAACCACGATTTTTCCATTTAAAACGTGTCTAAGATTGTGTTTGAAGTGCCCACGTTTTTTCTTTAAAAGTTGACAGAGCTTGCTGTAAATGCCCACGATTTTTGCCAATTAAATGTGATTAAGATTGTTGTTCAAAGACCACGATTTTCGCCATAAAGAAGACTGCGTTTTGCTGTTTAAAGACCACGATTTTTTTTTTCCTTAAAGAATGATTGTGTTTTGCTGTTTAAAGACCACGAATTTTTGCCTTAAAGAATGACTGTTTTTTCCTATTTAAAGACCACGAATTTTTTCCTTAAAAAATGACTGTGTTTTGTTGTTTAAAGACCACAAATTGTTTCCTTAAAGAATGATCAAGTGTTTTGTTGTTCAAAGACCACGATTTTCGCCATAAATAAGACTGTGTTTTGCTATTTAAATACCACAATTTTTTTCCTTAAAGAATGACTGCGTTTTGCTGTTCAAAGACCACGATTTTCGCCTTAAAGAAGACTGTGTGTTGCATGTTTAAAAAAAAAACCACGATTTTTCCCTTAAAAAGATTTGCTATCTGATACCCTTATTGCATTGCGATTGCCCTTGGTGAAGACTGCGATTGAATGGAAAATTTTCCCTTGAAGGACTTCTTTTTGCCAAAAAATTGCTATCTGATACCTTCGTTGCATGGCCATTTTTACCCTTGATGAAGATTGTGTTTTACCCCCTTATTGACTGGGAATTTAAATTATTCAATTGCGGAATATATGCATGATTATTGACCTCAATTTTCATTATTCAGTTGCTAGATACATGTATGATTATTGACCCCAAATTTTCATTATTCAATTGTTGGAAATATGTATGATTATTGACCTCAATTTTCATTATTCAATCGCTGGATATATGTATGTTTATTTACCGCAATCTTCATTATTGACTGCAATTTTCATTATTCGATATTCATTGCTGGAATAGGTATGTTTATGTTAGACAAGGTATCTTCAGACCCGCTTGATGTGATGTGTAGATTTAGACATAGTAATGGACTGTATTACTTTAATAGACAACATTCCATGCATTATTCAGACCACAGTGGTGGTTTAATGAACAACGACTCAACTATATTGTTAATATTGTAAATTACATGCTCGCGATGAGGTTGAGACTCATCAATTGTGAAAATCTTGTTGGTCTTGTCAATATAATTATATAATGTTAATGTTGTAGATTTAGACCAGTTAGCAATGTTTAAGTGATTAAATTAAACGGGTCTACTTTGTTATGTAGTCTAGTGAATAGTGGTAATTACATGCCCACATTACTCTCAGACTAAATCAATTAGTGTGACAACAATTATATATAGTGTGGATATTGATTAATGTAGACTTGTCATTTAGACAACGAAGTCGATTATTTCATAAGCAGCGTAGATCATTAGTTCACTCATTTTAATGGTCAGTATGTAAATGTTAGTCATCTTATTTTATTGTTAAGCACTTGTTTTAATTCACCCTTGATAACTTTTACGACCATAGTAGCCTGATATTAATTCACTCCTTCACACTTAGGCATATTGCTTAACAAATAAGGATTTTGGTCATTAGCGATGTCGTGTAGTAGCTTGTGAAATACTTGGGAATAATGTCATATTTCTTCTTGACTACCCGTTGCTTGGGGGGCGTAAGCGTAGTCACCCTGTCAGTAATTTTGGTCCTTGGCGCTGGATTTTCTAGAGTCCTTGTCCAGGTAGGATGTGTTACGCTGAAGTTATAATCACATCTATCCCCTGGGGATGACATGATTCCCGATGAGGGGATCATTACGCACCCTAAGGTATAGAGGCGATGGATAACTTGGTCGAGGTTTGTGCCTTCCGTGTGAGTGTTTTCGAGCGTTGTAAGTTTGTTTTTCCACATGGGTTGAACGCCTTCATGTGTTTGGTTCACATGCCTTGAGGTTCTAGTCTTTGTTCATCAAATCCGTTGTGTCGAGAGGGGTATGTTGTCCCTTGGCTTGTAGGCGTGGTCCTGTTATGTCGGGCAGGTAGTCATTTCTCCTTGTCTTAACGCATGTTTTTCCCCATTTCTCCTATGCTAGTGTGTTGAGTCATAGTTGTCTTTTGCTTAGACTAGATGCTTATGTTCGTCATCAGTGGTGAGGTAAAATGTTGTCGTCGTCCCCTTCTTTCCCTAAAAACAAAAAAAAAATGCACTTATGCTTCGCTTGTAGTCGTAACAAAGGGGTCGTTGCAAATGGTGAATTAGATGGTGATCCTCCTCACTCACAAAACATAAATTCCATAGTTCGCCTGAGTCTTACATGAAAGAGAAGAGATATAATAGAAACCCTGTCAATGGTTCTTACCTCTAAGTCGCATGAATCAAGAAACTCTCAGCAATAACTATGGAAGGACCTATCTCGGAAGTAATGAAAGAGGATAGTGCGAAGTACCCAGACCATGTGGCTAGGGCAAGGTGTCAATGACCCAATGGGCATGTACATCGAGTAGGAGGTCGAGGCAGAGGCACTACAAGAAAAATGTAAATATAGAAGTCTGGACTCATTTAATACATGAAAATCATCTCTACATTTCCTTAATTCCATTGATTGACTAAGGATGATATTCAATTAAGGCATGGGCCGATTTTCACTCGGAATGGAAAATCACATCCAAACCTAGTTACTCCAACCTTGTTGTTCTATTATGAAAGAGCAATATGTGCCAAGTATCAAACCGAACCACCTAACTCTAACCTCTCGTGTCCCATACAATGGCTACATGTGAGATGGAACACCTCACATACTCAAAATGGGAGGAGTCTAGTCTATCTCCCTAATCATTGTGGTGTGCTTAACGAATGAGTAAGGTTATGTGATGGGACCTTATCGAGAAGGGATTCAGAACCTAAAGGTTTCATGAAGTACCCTATATGAACCTTTAGACAAACTAGTAGTCTTGCACAAGGTTTGTAGTCATGCTAAATAAATTAAAAGACACCTTTTCAAGTGTGACTATAGTATAGAGTAAGAAGAGTGCGACTATATCTTATAGCAAGTATAATTTTTATTTAAACATGTGAAATGATGCTAGAAGTATGAAGTCCTAAACCTTCAATGATGGGTTAATAACAAGAAGATTTAAAACCATGTTCTGAATAGGGATGAAATAGCCAACCATTAAATCCTTATAAATACACCATAAAGCTTCAGTATGGGTGATATTATAGGCACATTGATGAACAATAAACAAAGTAGAGAATGATGAATGAGAAGCTATAAAATCAAAAGAGAAAGATTTTTTTTTTTTTATGGGGATTTTGGAGAACATTACATATGGTATCAAAGCAAAGGTTACAACACTGGACATGAACAAGGCCACTGTAATTGCTTTATATATATTTGATTTAAGAAAAACTAATAAACCTTTTTGTTACAAACAAAAAACCCTGTATGTTTTGTGTGAATTATGGCAACTCGGGATGATGTAGAAATCATAATTTAAGGGGATCCAGAGAAAGTACCTCTGGGAGACGCAATAAATAATAGTGATGGAAGCTCACCTACAGAAGTATTGGAAACAATGAGGAATCTTATTGTTAAACTGCAGGTTTTTAAAGAAAACAATGAGAAACTGAAGAAAGCACAACAGGAACGACAAGAGATAAATGAAGTCCTGTTGTGCAGCATAGTAACCAAGAAAAGCCTAAAGGATGATAATCATGAATAAGAGGTCAGTTAGAGGGCCTCCAAGAAATCTGTTCCTGAAATAGAAAAAGAGGACAACTCATCTGAGGGTACCCCTTCAACTGAAGATAAAGAAAAACTAGACAAAAAAAGGAAACAGGTATCTAGATCATCTTGAAGGGGAATTCAAGAAGATTAAACCTTCTACATTTGACGGGGAATCCAGAACAGGTGAGGAAGTTGAGGCATGGTTATTAGATATCAAAAAATATTTCCAAATATACAACTATTCCAGTAATATGAAAGTTAGAATGGCCATTTACAACCTGAAAGGAAAGGCCAACATCTGGTGGCAAGATCTGAAATTGGCAAAGGGCTTAAAAGAAAAACATATGGAATGGTGTGACTTCAAGAAATATTTCAAAAAAAAATACCTATCTGAAATCTACTATGAAAGGAAAATGAAAGAATTTTATGAGTTAAGACTTGGACAGATGACAATGGAAGACCTTATAAATAAATTCCTGGAACTACTAAGGTTCGTACATTACATCCGGGAGGATAAGGTGAAAATCGAGTGATTCTTAAGTTGTTTACCATAGTCCTATAGGGACAAAATTGAGTTTAACAACCCCAAATCCTTGAGTGAAGTATTTAGAAAAGCATGGATGTGATACGACTAGTATAAACAATGGAAAAAGTTTCCCAAATCCTGGAAGGATAAGAAACAAGATCAAATGAACCAATGGAAGAAGGGATACCAGCCAACTCCTTACCAGAATGTAGCAAACAAAATTTCGAGAATTTTTTTTCACTCCAACCATCCGAATACGCAAGGCAGCGGTAAATCGGTAAATATGGGAATGAAAAAGTTTGGGGATAGACCTCGTGAACCGTTACAGTGCTGGGAATGTGGAGAACCTCACCTAAGGAGGAATTGCCCATGTTTAATTTCAGAAAACTGAAATGTTGTTCATAACTTGCAGGAAGCCTCGATGGTGGGTGATGTGGGCAGAAGCTTGCATCATATAAATGCAACCATAGATGGTCGACAAGTTGACCACCAGTCCTCTGTGGTAGAAATCGAAAGTAAAATCAATGACACTCGAATTTTTGTTTTAATAGAACCTGGAGCTATGTTAAGTTATGTTACTCCTGGTATAGTAGAGTCAAATAAACTTAAGAAACTGAAGCATGCAAAATCATGGCTGGTACAACTAGCTACTAGAACTAAAAGAAAATTAGTTGAATTTATTTCTAATTTTAAGTTCATCTTAGATGGTCAGAACATAAGGAAAAATCTAAACATCCTACTCCTAAGATCTTATGATATGATTGTTGAAATGGATTGGTTGGAAAAGCACAAGGCAGTACTCGATTGTTATACAAAGACACTTAACTATAAAGACGATTATGACACTACTATAGTAGCCGAAGGTGTACCAAAATCTATATTAGTTAGACAAGTTTCCGTGATGCAATTCAAGAAATGCATGAGAAAGGGATGTCAAGTTTATGCCATCCAAGTAACAAACCTGTTATAAAAGAAAGACAAACCTAACTTGGAAGACGTTGTTGTTTTATGCGATTTCAGATATGTATTCGTTGATGAAATACCTGAATTACCCCCTAGAAGAGAAATAGACTCCTCCATCGACCTACTACCTGGTTCAGCCCCTATCTCGAAAGCACCTTACCGAATGAGTATACCAGAATTGAGGAATTTGAAAATCCAACTACAGAAGTTATTGGACAAAGAGTATATCATACCGAGTGTTTCACTTTGGGGAGCACCCATCCTCTTTGTGAAGAAGAAAGACGGTACTCTAAGACTATGTATCGATTATAGACAATTGAACAAAGTGACTATTAAAAACAAGTACCCTTTACCTAGGATAAACGATATGTTCAATCAAGTAGGTGGGACAAATATATTTTCGAAGTTGGATTTATGATCTGGATATCATCAATTTAGGATAAAAGATGAGGACATAAGCAAGACAGCTTTTCGAACAAGATATGGACATTATGAATTTGTGGTCATACCTTTTAGACTCACTAACGGGCCATCCACATTCATGTGCTTAATGAATAGTATTTTTTAGTCAATACTTGGACAAATTCGTGTTGGTGTTTATTGACGATATACTGGTATATTCAAAAACATAAGAAGAACACGAAGAACACTTAAGAATCGTCCTCCAAACTTTGAGGAAACAACAATTGTATGCTAAATTCGATAAGTGTGATTTTTATCATAAGAATATACAATACCTAGGACATGTCATTTCTGCAGAAGGCATTGCAGTCGACCCTAAGAAAGTAAGAGCCATTATGGAATGGATGGTACCGAAGGATGTAGTGGACATCTGGTCATTCATGGGAATCATTGGATATTATCGTAGATTTATAGAGGGGTTTTTCAAAATAGCCTACCCGATCACATCGTTACAAAATAAAGGGACCAAGTTTAACTAGTCACAAAAGTGCCAAGATAGTTTTAATAAGTTTAAGGAATTATTAATGACCGCACCCATTCTAAAGGTAGTAGACCCAGATAAAGAATTCACGGTTTGTGTTGACATGAGTAAAGAAGGATTAGGTGTTATCTTAACTCAAGAAGGACATGTTATTTGCTAAAAGTCTCGTAAGTTAAAGGAACATGAGTGAAACTACGTCACTCAGGATCTAGAATTGGCAGCAATAATACATGCCTTAAAAATGTGGCAACACTACATAATGGGCAAAATGTTTCTACTATTGACAGATAACAATGGGGTGAAATACTTGTTCAACCAACCAGATCTTAACGCAAGGCAAGCAAGGTGGCTAGCCTTTTTGAGGGAGGTCTACTTTGAGGTAAGACATATCAAAAGTAAGGAAAATAAGGTAGCAGATGCTTTAAGAAAAAGATTCCACGAGATATTTGAGATAAACATCAATAGGGCAGAAAGTGATCTGGAACAGAGAATAAGGATGACAGGTATTAATGACAAAAATTACACTAAGTTAGTGGCAGAATAAGATGACACTACAACAAACTCACATGAACATGACTTGAGTATTGATAAATATGGGTTACTACATTTTAAAAACAGACTTTACATACCTGATTCAGCAGAGTTAAAGATAATAGTTCTTAACGAAGTGCATAAAAAACCATATTCTGGTCATCCAGGATACCAGAAAATGATAACAACACTCAGGAAATTTATCTATTGGCCTAATATGAACGGAAAAATAGAAGAATACTTGTCTAGGTGTCAAGACTGTCAGCAAGTAAAAACCAAACACCAACATCCACCCGGCCTATTACAACCATTACTAGTACCAGAATGGAAATGGGAGGCCATATCGCTGGACTTCATTACAGGTTTGCCCAAAACTCAAAAACATAATGACTCTATCATGGTTGTAATCGATAAACTCAGTAAGTCTGCACACTTTATTCTAGTAAAGTCTACTTTTAAAGCTATAAACATTGTTGAAATATTTATGAAAGAAATTTTTAGACTGCATGGTATTCCTAAAATAGTAATTTCAGATAGAGCGGTAAAATTCACATCCACCTTTTGGAAGGAATTGTTTGCAGGTCTAAATACCAAACTGAATTTTAGTACAAGCTATCATCCACAAATGGATGGAAAAACCGAAAGGAAAAACGAAATTGTAGAAGATATGCTTCTCATGTACATAAGAACAAAACAGATCAAATGGGAAGACTATCTACACCTGGTAGAATTTGCATATAACAATTGGTACCAAACTTTGGCTAAGATAATCCCCTTCAAAGAACTGTATGACGGGAATTATACGACTCCAATTAGTTGGGACAACCCGAATGACAGACTTATGGTTGGACCAGAGATGGTCCAAGAAATGGAGAATACGGTAAAAAAGGTACAACAAAGCTTAAAAGAGGCATAGGATAGGAAGAAGAGTTATGCGGATCAGAAAAGAAGACACTTGGAGTTTCAAGTGGGGGATCATGTATACTTAAAATTCAAATCCCAAAAAATTTCACTAAAACTCGGAAATTGTGCCAAGACAGAACCCAGGTTTTGTGGGCTCTTCTAGATACTAACTCGAATTAGACTCATGGCATACCAACTTGCACTTCCAGCTAATCTAAAAATTCATAATGTATTTCATGTTTCTTTATTGAAAAAATATGTTCATGATCCTACTCATATGATTGGTTGGAACTTGGTGCAGGTGGAACCAGAAGGCGAGTTCTAGGTGGAACCCCTGCGTATTCTAGACTGGAGAGAAATAACACTTCCAGACAGAGTTGTCACTCAGGTAAAGGTGTAGTCGAAGAACTTTAGTCCTGAGGAGGCTACTTGGGAATTGGAGGGATATTTGCGGAAATCTCATCCAATCTTGTTCCAAGAAATGAACGAACACTGAGGACAGTGTTTTATTGAAGGGGGAAAGGATGTGACATCCCCCCCCCAAAAAAGTATTTTTAAAAGTAAAAAATTGTTAGAAAAACTATTTCGTTTTTAGTAAATTCGAATTTGGAATTTTTTTTCCATTTATGGGAATTCCAAATTTTGAATTTGATAAATTGTAATTAATTATTATCACTATTGGGTAGAGAGCTGATCTGACCCAACTAACTATTTGACTATGACACTTGTATGTAAACATAATATTGTTTTATTTATTGCAGAAGGATAAATGGAACAACCATATTAAATTTAGTTGACCATGACTCCATGAGAGGGGAACATGTTGGAAATACCTCTGGGTTGATTTTTACAAGTGGCAAATCAAGGATTTGGCCATTGGCAGCCCCTAAAAATTAGGGATTTGAAAAGATGCAAAAATTCCCAAGGGAGGGAAAAGACCTAGGAAAAAATGAGTTTTGCATATATAACATATGAGAGGAGGCAGGACGTTGCCAAGCATGCTAGGAAAGGAATTACCTCTTGTTTTTATGAACACTCCCTACTGAGTGTGAGGCAAGAAGAAGTTTTCTGAAATTGAACAACGTTGCGGAGGAGGAGTTCCAAGTTAACACTCATGGATTCATGGTCAGGCTAGGGGGTGAAGTATAGGACAAGTGATTTGGCTGTCCTGTTCTACGGTTAGGAGGAACATGGTTGTTCCCTTTGTCTTTCTTTGAGTGGTTCATATATGTTAAATTACTCCTTCTCTCTTTGAATTCTTATATATATATAATGTAGTGCATTTGTTAATTCTGAATTGGAATGTTTTCCATTTTTGTTAAATGATTAAATCACTAATGTAGTGCATCTATTAATTTTGAGTTGATATAATAACCTAGGTGAAATCTGTTCGAGTGTATGAAGCATAGATACTAGCATAATGCCCTACAAATTTAATTATGAGTGACTCTTACGGTTGGATTACATTCTGAATGAATTCTAGATCTTACCTTTTAAATATTATGACAGATTGAAATATTATGCATGGATAGATTTTGGAAACAATCATTTCTTTAAACTAGATTTCTACTATACGAAAGTAACTGTAGGATAAGCTACCAAAGCATCAAATTTCCTTTTTCAAGACTGCATATCTATAAATGCCTTTGGAACTGAGTTTATATTTCTGCAAGTAAATCTTAGGTTCATAACTACTGGTTCAAGACCTTCTTTTCCACATAGAATTGAATTAAAAGTGGCGTGAAAGATTATCTATTTCACGGTATAATTATATCGATATAAAATATATAGGTCTAATTATTGTTGGCGATCTATGTAGACGTTACAGAAGAAAACATAGGTTGCATACCCATACCAAAATGTATAAATATTGGATATGTTCCTATATTATGTAAATGTGAGACTATTCTAGAAGACATGTAAATACAACTATATAAATGAAATGTTGGATATAGGAGACCAATAAATTTATTCTGAAATAGAGAAGTTGGAATTTTAATGCATTTGTAGGTACGATACGAGTTGGATCTTCCTAGCCTTAGGCATGACAATAACTCATTTCTTATCACTATAAATCGAATACAAAAAATAAAGGAGTACCTATAACTCTCTTACCATAGCTAATTTCCGGTAGTCAAATTGAGGACACATAAGTCCAAATGCCTTGGATGTAATATTTATTTTTACCAGTAATTGGTGCTCAATAATCAAGAGACAAACTCACTATGATTTACCATATCATCCCAAGTACATTCGACAGGGACTGTAGCTCGATATCAAGAAAATTATTACATAGTTTGACCAAACTCAAATCGAACACAGACCTTTATGCAAGAGGGGTTACACTTAATCCTAACAATATTGAGGGCAGAACATAACTAATTGAATACAAAAAATTGGATGGAGCCACGAGCCCAGTTTCCTAGCACCTGTAGAGTTAAAATTGAGAAGAGATGGGATTGGAACCCAAATACCTTTTGTTCCAAGAACAGAGGCGATTATCTTAAACTTGTGAAGACTGAAGCCCTGAAAAAGTATACCCTATAATAATTAGCAATATGTACATGAATGAAAGATAACGAAACATTAAAAGGATTGATGTTTTGTTAAACAAACAGAATATTCTAGAGAGACACTTATCTTTTGGCAGGCAGGGTCATATTCATTCCTCATCGCTTACTAAAAGGTTGGATGTCCGAGCTAAGGGAGAGTGGTGCAGTAACTCCCTCATGGGTACCCTCACATAAACGGGGCCGATCATTATTTAATTATAGCCAATCTTAAAAAGAACAAAACTAATCAGTGGAAAACTTTCTTTCTACAACAGTCAACGAATCTAAATAAATTGAAATGGTCGACAGGGCTAGTCCTGCTTTAATATATAGAAGGCATAAGTCATGATGCAAGAAGTCCCACTATAAATACTACACACTAAACCGATACTATATCTAACTGTCGAACTTAAACCTTCCATAATTCAAAGTGTAGAAAGTAATGACAGTACAACAGTCAGAGCAGAGATTTCATAACCAGGCCGATGAGAGGTTGCATTGCATCATGTAGGGTTTTAACAACAATATATATATATATATATATATATATATATATATATATATATATATATATATATATATATATACTATTCAAATATCATTTGGCGGAAGAAAACGTTCTTACAAATTATACATGACACTATGCTTGAAAATTACACCTACAGATAACAATAATATGATGGAAAGAAAAATGAATGCCTCCGTGTAGTCGCAGGTTGTATTATGTAATACACAAATGACTATATTACCTTCCTCATCAAATCCGAGTATCCATATAGGTTCCACCTTACTTAGGGGTATGTATTATGTAGACACAGAGGACATAAAAGGGTTTAGAAAGAAAATAGTATAGAGACATAATTTCAATGGGAGTCATGACAAGATCCACAGAGTAATGGGTTTCGAAGAAAATCCTAGTTTTGTATTTAAAACGCTCAATGTAGGATAGGAAACATTTCAGAGTTACCATCCGAGAAGATACCCCTTAGGCCAGGGTTTTTACTAAGCATGTTAGTAGGTATGGTGAAAAAATGTTTGAAGCCTTTGTTCCCGGAAAACAAATGACAAACCCAATTAAAAGGACTCTCTCACCTACTGTATTACTCCTGCCTCATGCAAGAAGAGGGGTCAAGAATAAAGGTCCTTATTCGTTTTGTTTACCGATGCTAATGCAATTATTCTGTAAGCTAGTTTCGTTAACAAGTAGTCAAAGAAGAGAACTTGGGAAATAACAAGTGTTTTTCCCACCAGGAACTACACTCTCACTAATCTACCCAAATATTGGTAAACACTTAGTCTGAGTCTGGATAACCCTATTTCCAAGCCTCAAGAATACTGAGAACAACCAAAGAGTCAACAAAATATTTTAGTCACCAATCACCTAAACAAACTTTAGTAGGCAGGTGTGGATGGTGGGTGAGAGTAAGCTCACCTCGTATGATGGCGAAGTAGACGATGATCCTCCTCGCTCACAAAATAGAAATTCCATAGTTTGCCCGAGTCTTACATGAAAGAGAAGAGAGATAATAGAAACCCTGTCAATGGTGCTTACCTTTAAGTCACATGAACCAAGAAACTCTCAGCGATAACTACAGAAGGACCTATCCTATAAGTAATGAAAGGGGATGGCATGAAGTACCCAGACCATGTGGCCAGGGCAAGGTTTCAAGGAACCAATGGGCACGTACGTCGAGTAGGAGGCCGAGGCAGAGGCACTATAGGAAAAATGTAAATATATCAATTTGGAATCATTTAATACATGACAGTCATATTTGTTTTTCTTTAATTCCATTGATTGAGTAAGGACGATATTCAGTTAAGGCATGGGCCTATTTTCACTCGGAATGGAAAATCACATCCAAACCTAGTTACTCCAACCTTGTTATTCTATTATGAAAGAGTAATGTGTGCCAAGTATCAAACTGAACCACCTAAATCTAACCTCTCATGCCCCATACAATGGCTACGCACGAGACAGAATACCTCACATACTCGGAATGGGAGGGGTCTAGTCTAGCTCCCTAATCATTGTCATCTGCTCAACGAATGAGTAAGGTTATGTGATGGGACCTTCTCGAGAAGGGATTCAGAAGCTAAAGGTTTCATGAAGTACCCTATATGAACCTTTAGACAAACTACCAGGCTTGTAGAAGGTTCGTAGTCATGCTAAATAAATTAAAAGACACCTTTTCAAATGCGACTATAGTATAGATTAAGAAGAGTGAGACTATAGCTTATAGCAAGTATAATTTTTATTTAAATATGTGAAATGATGCTAGAAGTATTAAGTCCTAAACCTTCAACGATGGGTTAATAACAAGAAGATTTAAAACCATGTTGTGAATAGGGATGAAATAGCCAACCATTAAATCCTTATAAATACACCATAAAGATTCAGTACGGGTGATATTATAGGCACATTGACGAACAATAAACAGAGTAGAGAGTGATGAATGAGAAACTATGAAAACATAAGAGAAAGAAAAAAAAAATTATGGGGATTTTGGGGAACATAACATCTCATAAAGGTGTTTTACATGGTTAAGATGATTCCACCACATGGATACCTTTCATTGCAAGTGGTAGGATGGAATTATTATTTCTACCCTTAATGGATAATCATGTAGTTGGAAATATTTATTCATTTCCAAAAACCGACCTTCAGCCTCTTCTCCCTTCCTATTCTCACCATTGAAATTTCGTGGCTTGATTTTTTTGAGTTCATCTTGCAAAATGTCTACATAAGGATTTATCCTCTACTTCTTTAGAATAGACATACTTGGGATAGTCATTGTCCCTGAACTTGAATGATATAATCTAGTGGAATCACCTATGGAATGATGGTGCCTTCTCATTCTCCTTGACTACCTATCATTCCCATGATCAACCCTTTTTCTATGGGATCTAGATGTTGCCACTTGTCTAGTACTAGATGTTTTATTTGTGCCAAAGTGTTTATTGGATTTTCTATGCAAGATGTTCAAAAATCATATTATATGCTCTTAAACTTTCTTAATCTTCTCATTGTATTCCCTATAGATATGTACTTCTCTATGGAGGCTTCTCATAGTTATAGGCTCTTTCCTGCGTCTTCTTCCATTAGACTCGATATCAACATTTCCAATGTTGGAATGTAGATCTTAGAACTCCTCCTCATGGATATAATATCACTGTGAATCCTCCATAACTCTATTCCTCATATATGAACCCATTTTTTTCTGATACCTCTAATTTTGTAATAAATGTGCTTGTAATAATTATTGTTAGAAACATGAATGCAATAAAAAATTTCATTAATTAGATTATAATATATTATTCATATCCATTTATGAACACAAATATACTAATACAAATTATATTTCATTAGACACATTCCCCTTTGGCATACTCATTCATCAATATGAGTTATGAGAAGAAAGTTATGACCAATTGAATAATGCCACTTTTACTCCTCTTGTGCACCTTTCTGCCTAGTGTAAAAATAATCTCAAACACCAATTTTGGACATCTATAGAGGAAAATATGTTAGCAGCTGAGAAAAAAATTGTATGAGAAACATATAATATTGTTGACACTCAATTCACAACAATTCTCAAATTTTTAAACTAACGCTCCAAGAAAAAACTGCAACAATCTAGAAATGACAATACACTTTTTCTTGGCTTAGCAGTTCATCCTTATTCATGCATCGCTACAAGAAATCCTTTGGTATTTTGATATAATATCAATTGGTTATATGCATGCCTACATTTTTTAGTGGTATTTCAAAATTTCACCTTTATCTCGGTTGCAAGATGATAGTTATGTCCTGCATAACTTTTGATTGTTTTCCCATTTTTTATCCATGTATGATACATGTATCTTCTTTCTCTTCTTATAGATTTGTATGTACATATATTCCAATCTTGTCTCCATATATGTATTCTATGGTTTATAATATTTCCATAGATTTCTTATGTTCCCCAAACTGACTTTAGAGGAAGGTGTTATTCCCTATGGAAGTATAATATCACCAAAATTATACCTTGTGTTGTTTCAGTTGCAAATTTCTCATACAAGCTCTATTCTGCACTTGAAATAGCTCGTTGGAAATATCTTGTTGAGATTTTTCATTTAATTTGTACAGAATCTATGGACCTTTGGAGTGCTTAGGATTTTGACTATGTGAAAACGTCGTTTACGCCCTCAAAATGGCTCTACGAGTTTATGACCTTCAAAAACATAAAATGTTTTGCAGAATTTTACAAATATATTGTTGTATCTACTCATTAATATGAACTTGCAACCTATTGTAATTACCTTCGTAACCCTTTTTTCATTAGTAATATCAACTTAGCATGTATCCTAACTTCCCCAAATCTTGCAACCTGCAAGCTTGTTGGAAACACCCTTCATAGACTTTTCCTTATGGTGTCACAATAACATCTCATTCTGATATTTTTGTGTGTTTTGACCCAAGTGGGGAATATATGAGGTTAAATGTATATGATAGGATACCAAGAGGGGGCATATATGGTGATAAATATACACGCAATGTGTAAATTCTTATTTAATAGGGTCATCCTAATAGTAAATGGGCCTCATGAGTAGTTTGCAAATAAGTATATGTAGAGATCATGTATTCATTATTGAAGAGATCTGAGTTGTGATGTAGTAAGGTATTTGGTTATTTGGAGCACAAATCTAAGATAAATAAGAGATATAGTTACAAATAACTTCTTAGATAATAGGATAACCTCCTCAAAATAACCAAATACCTTCCTACATCACAATTCACATCTTCTCAATAATGAATACATGATCTCTATATATACCTATTCACACACTACACATGAGGCTACTTTGTTATTAGGCCAAGCCTATTACATATACATTTACACATTACATGTACATTTATCCCCATATATTCCTCCCCTTGGGTTCATAGCATATACATTTAACAACATATATTCCCCCCTTAGGTTATAACATAGTACCCTCCTTCAAAAAACTTTGTCCTCAAATATTTGCAATCAAAAGCTTCACATTTAATGAAACCAGGAAATATTATTTTCTTATGTTTCTACTTTCTTCATTCCATTGATGATGATCCATCCATCCAAGATAAATTATTTTTGGTATTAATCCTTGGCAACTAGTTGTTGCATAATATTATTTCCTTTTATTCCATGTATTGTAGTTGTAAATTTTCCAATTTGTAGTTGTTGTGGGAATATGATAATATCTTTTTGAAGAGTGGTTTTTTTATTCCTTTTTTCATGAATATTGATAAGTATTCCAACTTCTTGATAATATTTATATCCACCTTCTTGTCTTCCTTTAAATATTTCATGATAATGAGGGTGTCGATATGGTTTTACATTTCATGGTTTCTCTTCACTCTCCACACCTATTTCATATATTGTATTTTCAGAGATAGTCAAATCCTCTATCCTCTTTTCTTGGTCATTGATTACTCTAGCCTTGGATATAATACCATCATATTTGTCATGTACATTCTCTAGATTATGTTCATGAATATTTTGTTCTTTCTTCTTTTGAAGATGCAATGCCACTCCATTTACCAAATTCTAAAATTCTTCATTAATTATGGATTTCATTTTTTATTTTACCTCATGAGTATTCAGAGATTTCTCAACCTCCTTGCAAATTTCCTCTTCAAGTATTTTGGTAGATTCTTCATGCAAGATCCTAGTTTCTTCTTAATTTCGATAATTCTTATTTTCTTCTTTCAATATCTTCACCTCATCCAAAAAAAGAATATTATGGTTTTGTAATATACATATCTCTTCATATTTCCTTTTGAGTTCTTCCCTTCACTCATTTTTTTCCCACTTTCCTTCGCTACTCTTTCCTTGTTTTAAATTTGAAGTTCTTTAACAACTTCTTCATTAAGTTCTCATATATTAGATAGTTCATCACTCTTATTGCATATATATTCCTTTTATACTTTTAACTCATCTTGAATTTTATACATTTCTTCCATTTTTGTATCCTAGGTCATTTATCTGAGAAGAATTTTCAAATTGTTCCCATCTGATGTCCCATTTAGTATCATCATTAGTACTCATCAACCACCTCTAACATTCACCAAAAACATATCTTCTTTTCAATAAATTATTCATACCATATTTATTTACCATCCTCAAACATTCCATACGATTGATTTCATCCTTATATTCATTTCCGCTAAAGTTATGCATTTCCATTGATTCTTAATTGAGTTCTAACACAAACCCTCAACTTAAAAATCAATATATTAGGAATAATGATCTCAAATAGTTGTAATCCTTTTTAAATATATTTTTTCTTTCCAATGGATTTTGAATCACTTCAATCGGACATTCCAATCAAAAGTTACAACAATTTTAAGTGAACATACCTTTGAAACCCTAGTTTGGAGTTTCTCCTTCTCAGTGACATTAATTCTAACATATTTCAAAAATTTTGTCTGTTATGAGTCTGCAATTTCAGTCTATAGTAATTTGATATGTCTTCTCTGTAATTACGCAGGTCTGACCAAAATTTTATGTGCCAAGTTAAATTTATGGTAACTTTCCTAAACCTTTTTTATTTTTTCCCTTTTGTAGAGAGAGAACTAAATATTTAATATCACGTGTCCAATATTTAATATCATGTGTCCAATATTTAATATCTGATTCTAAAATATTTATTAGAACCAATATGGAATGTTCGATTTCCAATGCAACCGATGGAACTAAATTTGGATATTTAATGAAACATATTTGACCTTTTTACCCATAAAACTTGTTTGATACTAGTTATAGGACTATTCAAATAAACCTACTTTCCACATACTATATCTTAGAAATTAAAAGAATCCAAAATATGAAATTGTTACTCAGACAATTTTGGTATATTTTCTTAGTATCCTAAAAATTTCACATTCTAACACTTCAAAAAAGTTACATCTAAAATGTCAAGATGAATTTTTTAAAATTGATTTTAGTATTAGTCACGAGACCTCACTTACATGTACTATATATCTGAAAGTATAGTGAACCATAATTTGAAATTTGGATGATCTACACTAGGAGAAGTCTAGTAAATCTTCACAAAATTGCATTGTCTTAAACCACCTAGAAAATAAGTTATAGTGAAAATACCAAGATGACTCAATTAAAATAGAATTCACGATGAGTAGAAAACACTATATTACATAAGATATATCTCTAAAAGTATAACAACCCAGAACGTGATATTGTTACCAAAGTTACTTTGATATGTATTCTAAGTAACATCCATATTTTATTATTTGAAGAAGCCCAAAAAACAATTATAGAGAAACTTCCAAGATGACTCACTTGAAGAAGCAAACCCTTAGGATCGATTCTATGAAACCAAATGTTATGATCCAAAACCTTAAAATATCACAATAAACCAGAATTACATAGTATGTACAACAATGTGAGAGTTGAGCACAACTCCAATATAAATAACATATATATTTACACAATAACTCCTTAGAGAATAGGAGAACCTCCTCCAAATAACTAAATATCTTCCTACAACACAATTCACATCTTTTTAATAATGAATACATGATATCTTTATATACTTATTAACACACAACACATTTGGCCCCTTTACTATTAGGCCAACCTTATTACATTTACATTTACACATTACATGTAAATTTATCCCCATATATGCCCCCCATTGGTATCATACCATATACATTTATCCCCATATATACCTCCCTTCGATCATAACACCACGACCTCCCTCCCGAAAGCCTATTCGTCTTAAGCTTTATATAATTACTCCACGGAAAGGTCAATTTACCTGTTACAAGTATTTTTCCACACCCTTAAACTGTGAGACCTTTTTCCCCACCCCACAAGCCCACAACCCTGCAACCCACAAGCCTGCCAAAATATTCCTCACATAAATTTCCTTGTGGGATATAAAAACATGAACTTTATGTTTTCCCACAAGCCACAACCTGCAATTTTGCGGCCTTGTGGCACTATATTCTCTAATAGATCACTTCCATGAATTCTTCCACATGCTACAGTTTGTGTCAACATGGTATTCATATTTATTAGATCGTCCAGATCTAATCTCCTACAAATCAATGACTCGTTCATTCGATCTTGCACTCATGGCCTAACTCCATTGGAAGGTAAACATGTACATATAAATGAACTTCCCACATCCCGCAATAGTTTCAACCTTGTGCCTTTGGGATAAAATATTTTCCATGCTTCTCAATACACTCACAGCCCACGACCTGAAGAATACAAGAACTTATCCTCCTATAGAATCTTCTCATGAGCCTATATTGCAACTAGAACAAATTTGGATCACCAGTCAATAATGTCTGAAACGATCAGGGACATTGATTCCTCAAAATCAATAGAATGACCCTTTCCTTCTGCCACCGTGTATTCTGTCACTCCATGTCATGGTATGACCCATTCCATCACTGTGCAAAATTGCTCGAAGTTTTAAAAAATTATAAGTTTTGATAATTTTATAATTTCTCCAAAAATTTCCTTCGGTGTACTTAGAAGTTTTTGTTTTACTTGATCAATAATAAGTATTGGTCATTTATTTTCATGTCAAATTCCATATAGGTTGTCACTTATTCAATTCTTTAATCGCAATTAAAATGTGAAGTTTAACCTCCGGGGGAAAATTAACTATGTACCCTATCAATTGATGGCATGAATCCCCCTCATTAAAGTACTCTAAGGAGAATTAAACTTGAATTCATTCATAAATTTAGGGATTTTCACTTTGATTTCACCATTTCCACGAATCCATCATATGTGAACCTTTGCAACAATGAAATTATGCAAAATTCACATTGTCCTCAGCCCATACAAGCTTGGTGTTAAACCCTTTTCTTTGATACCAATCTAGAACATTCCTCAACCTGAGTGATGCTAATTACTATCCACAATACACATAAAAATTTAAATTTTATGCCAACTAATCTTGTAGCTTGCCAACTACAAGAACACACAGTAATTTAACCATTTGTTGATACCCTTATTTAAATGTAGCTACACCATTGTAAACTAACATGAATGTAACTAACAATTTCATAATATAAGCGTATAAAATTCATTCTCATGCACATAGTAAATACACAATAGTTAAAATCATAATCAAGTATGAATAAAGATGACACTTATATTTATAAATAATTTTTACAACCAACTGTTTGGGACGAACGTTCAACCCACCCACAGACTTTTTTTTCTATATCTCAATAGAAGGTCGCTGATGAGATGGGGCTAGGAATTTATGAAAGAGTGATGTCTCTCATATTCCATTCACATCTAAAATATCCTGCAACCCATTGGAATTCTCCTACAACTATATTGATTTCCACCATCTCTCTTCCTCTTGACCTGTCGAATGGAAGGAATGTATTTGTTTACTGCATTCAGTACTCAAGGTGTGAAATTCATTTATCAACGTCTCTCTAGCTCAAGTAACAATAAATATTACTATTGAGAAATCAAGGGAACTCACTGCCAAGAAAACTACGAGGAAAACCACTATAATTACTTGTTGTTACAATGAAACTCAGATAGGAGTTCACTCTTTAGTCCTGACAACTTGACGCTTCATTCTCCAGCTCCCAAATGCTCTAAAAGTCACCCTACATTACTGCTCCATCTCTAGAGCTATTCTTCCCTGTTCTTTACCTGTTGTTCCTACAAAAACATGACTATCCAAAAATTTTGCAACTACCCATATGAATTTTCTCTCTTTTCCCTAAGCCAGTTGAATCACACTCTACTTCCCCATTCTGATCCAGGTGGATATCGGTGGCCACCCACCTTTTCTGACTAGCTCAAAATAGTTTTCTAGCAATTTTGGCAATTTACTTTTTTTAGCAGGTTTTAACTTCCGAGGACATTTTGAGGGCCTAAATGAAGGTTTTTTGAGATAGATGTTCTCAATGATAGTCGAAGGCATGATTGAGCGCCAAAAATAAATCTCCTCGACGATACCTTTCCAACGAGCTATCACACACCTAAAACGGAGATCGTATGCAAAAGTTACGACCCCGGGAAGTTGATGTACTAACTTACCCAAACGGGCCCACATCACTTTTGGTGCTTCATCTCCTAGGGTTAGGTTTTTGGATGTCTATGACTTTTGGCATTCTCGTCTATTGTAAAAAGGCCTCTAGAGCCTCATTGTAATGATCTTCTCACGGATGTGAGTAGCAGCCACATCTCTTCTCAGAGATAAGCTACCAACGCCCTAGCTAGTTTATTTCCATTGTGTTTGTAAGCATATTTGAGTCATTTGTTATTAATGAAATGAAGTCTTATTTCCACTGCATCTCTGCGTTTATGTGTATTTTTGTATTTCATTGTGTTCCTACATAAATCCGGATCACATTAACTACTTGTTGGTCCTACAAAAACATGACTATCCAAAATTGTTGTGACAACCCATATGAATTTTATCTCTTTCACAAACTAATTGTACTCATCCCCATGTTGACAATAACTATGGGATGTGACTTATCACACTCACCCTCTGGCATGAGTTTAATGATTTGGATCTCATACACTCAAACAAAAAAATATAAGTTTATACAAAATGAAACCAAAACTGAAGAAAATGGGTTTCAATTAAAACCCATAATTAATTTCCCCTTTGGAACCCTCTAAGACACTCCTCTCTCTTATGGAAAATGCATGTGTGATCCCCGTCAATGTCCCCCAAGAGTTGGTATCATATTTTATTTATTTGAAAAATAAATACAATTCACATATAACATCGCTTGTGTAAGATGTGGTGAATACTTGTACAAAATATCTAGCTTGGAAAATAACATACATTACTTTCAAAGGTGAGAATAAGAGAGAAAAATTGGAGATAAAGAATGAGAATATGGTATTAACCGTATTTTGTAGTCAAAGAATGAATAATGTACAATAAATACAGGTTACATGTGTAAATAATAAGCCATGGTATTGATCTAGAGAGATATAGACACTCAAAGACACTCGAGTGAACCGATGCCTAGTCCTAGTTAAGTGATCCATCGAGTCATTATTAAATTGAGTCGCATGCATGGAAGTGAGAGAAACACATGAAACTACTCATGAGAAAACCGAGGTTTCCATGCATGAGTGACTTCCACTAGTCTAATTGAGTGTAACTGACTATGGACTAAAGAGGAACACCATATTTAGTAGGGGAATATTCTCTAGAGAGAATATTTTCATCTAAGAAAGTGTTATGAACATTGGACTATCAACCTAAGGAAAATAATTACATAGGTGATTGTGTAATATCTCCAACACCTCCCATAAACACTACTAGGGTGTAAATGATGAATGGGTCCTCACAACCAAAGCCATGTTAGGTACCCATTGTACAATGCATCTAAAAATAAAATACTAAAAAAATAGAGTAAAGAGAGAAAACCTCATGGGAAAAAAAACCTTGAAGGTACAATACATCAAAAAATGAGAAGGAACACAAGTAGTTGTTAAGAAATTGTGTTCTTCACTCCAAGGAGACCTTGCAAATGTGCAACTTTAAGCTCTTTGAATATTTTGTTGAAGATGTAGATGTATCTGATGAAGTAGATGCATTGGTGAGATGTTCTCATATATCCGCTTTCTCTTATTGCAAATCAAAATATCCAAGTACCATACCATGTGAATTTTGGATGAAACTTTGTAAATCGTGCGGTCATTTCCAGAAAAATAATGAAAATTTGTTAAGTTTAAAATGCTCATAACTTCACATCCCAAACTCCGGTAAGTTGAAAATGTGTGGCCTGCTTTTTGGATCCTAAGATACATTCATGATATAGTTCGCATGCAATTCAAAAAATAGATCTAAAAGAAAAATTGTGCACATACTTATGTAGAAGACTCCTCAAAATAAGAGGCTTGATATTCAAATGACTTCTCTTATAGATCTATATTTTCAATCTCCTACATGCAATATTCACAATCTTGTTTATTCATAAATATAACTTCAAATATAGTCATAGTTCATTTGGAGTTGAATTTCATGAATCATCATATACTTGGTGGAGAATTTCAAAAGAGAAATAGACTAGAATATACATATTAATCAATCATTGTATAATAGCAATGATCATGTTTATCAACCATTATATATTTGATCCGATTTCAGAATTAACCGAGCCAATCCCAACGTAGATGGAACCTACAATCCAATTACTCTAGCCAGATGTAGTGACTTAAGTATTGTGAAGGAAATGCTGTACTAATAGCAACCTGCATAAACCGAAATACAAACAAAGAGAAAACACCAACAGAGCGAAAATACAAGTATACTGGAGATGCCAAACACTGAAATAAAGAAAGACAAGTAGAGTGATTCTCCCGGACTGCAATTCTCCAGCCGCAACACCTCTATTCGAAATTCCCAAAGAGTGGGGCCTGCATTCACTTCGACAAGGAATCGAGCAGGTGTTGTAGAACAAATGTACCAACCAAACGGGTTCGTAGGTTCTATGGAGGATAGTTGAAATTTAGGATCGTGTGGGATCCCTGTTAGCAGAGCACAACCGGGAAAGTCCATGACAAGGTGCCAGCAAGGTGCCATGACAGTAAGTGCCAGCTAGCAAGCTTAGCTAGTACTTGTGAGGGACGAGATTTATCCTTGTCTATGATTTTCATGTTAGGTAAGCTGTCCTGCCGATAAGCCTATGAGATGGTCTTTCCTGCCTTGCCATTTATAATAGGGTTTTTAGGGTTATTATAATAGGGGTTTTAGGGTTTTTGTAAAGAAGTAGTTTAAAAAGTTGATAAGTCTAGAATTTTGAATGATTATATCTGTATAATTAAGTATTTAAAAAAATTTTAAAGGTTTTTTAACTTATTAAATCTATTTTTATATTAAAAATCAATTTTAAACAATAAAAAGTAGTCATAAAAAACCTCTCAATCTTCTTTCAGAATGATCTTCTTTCAGAATGGATTGGACTGAACAGTTGAAACCTTGATTGATTTCAGAATGGACTGGACTGGACTGTTGAAGCCTTGATTGATTGAAAAGCACCCATCGTGCCAAAGGAAGACCTCCACACGCATCTTAAGTAGGTCATCACAACAATTTTTCAAAGGGATGGTGCATGAATTGTATAGGGTCTTCGATCTTGCTCCAAATGAGTTGTATTTGGTCCATAATGGCTCTATCTTCCAAACTTTCTTGGACAGTCGTTTTCAAAACCAAGCTAGGGTACCCCATAGGCAAAGACTTGAACATTGATTAAAAATATTCTCGGAGACTAATGCCTTTCCGAAGACGAGGCCGTTGGCTTCAGACATCAAAGTCAAACTATAAACAGCAGATATTTGACAGTTGCCAAGAGCCATAAGACCAGGAACTGCCAAACACTGAAATTGTCCATTTGTATACGGATGCCGTTAAGCCAAAATAAGTCATGCAACGAATATGTCAATGTGAACAGTAAGTAGAGAAACTAACAGCGAGTTTGAAGAAAAAAATGGAGAACGAAGTTGGACTTGAGTAGCAATCCACGTCGAAATCGTGAGCTTTTCTACCACGCAAGGTTTTTTATTTTGGCAGAAAGCGATGGCCATTAACGATGACGGGGCTAACCGTTCTTCTTTGTAGAATTCGGACCGTTTAAATTACCGATAGTCCACATTCAAAATAATACTTGGAATTTTATCTGATCTCATCAAGTTCTACTCTGTTACGACTGTTGGCTTTATTTATTCCAATACCAGGTAGAGCCATTGCAGCACGCAGATAACTTCAAACGCCTGTGATAGCTTTGTTATGATAGCGGTTTTCATATAGAGTCGATATCAAGATGCTGCGACATGTAAATTTTATGTTATTGTTGTCGTTTGTGTTGATTGAGTCCTTCCAATGCACGGCCAGTAGAATGGTTCGGAAGAGTAAGAAACCAGAGATGGGCTTCGATATCGTATTCCCAAAAGGCAATGTAATTCTCCCTTCAGATTCCGGCCATGAAATATATGATTCCATGGCTACCCAGCAGCGTCTCTCAGCGTCCCAGAATAGCCACGGATCTGTTAGTAGTGACATGCAAATTAATTCCCAAACACCAATCGCTGTACTGAGATCACGTCAGAGCCTCAGAATCCGAGAGCCCCTGAAGGAGAACACCATGGCGCGTATTCTAAACTCAGTTCCGAGCCCAGGAGCAGGCAATTGATGGGCACAATTTTCTTTACAAGCAAGCTACAGATGCTTCAAATATAGCACAGACAAATTTCGATATGCAGAAGCAGGGGTTTAATGCAGAGCATTGTTATGGCACCTTACAGAAATATGTGAATTCCTAGTGATATATGAATCAATGGAGAGTACGAGTTTTGGTATGATAGAGTCCTCAGATTTGTGTAATCTTGACGAGAGATAGATATCTTCAATGTGGAAATTAGGTCAGGTATTGATAATGTGGAAATTAGGTTTTAATAGGCTGAGATATGTTGCCCTCAGATTGTTTTACAAAGCCGGCTTGCCCCGGAAGCTCATGTCAGGTCCCGCACAAACGGGTGAAGTAGTATAGCCATATGTTGCATAACGTGTTTGATGTATCTGCACCAGATGATACCATTGTTTTTTTCTTTTAGCGTTTTGGCTTTGAATAAAATAAGCAGGAGAGTTATTTCTTGTATTGGATGTATTTGGCTGCCTTGTGGTTTATTTATTATGTTCTGTTTTGTTGATTTTTTGCCTAGAGTTCTTCTAGGCAACTGATCTGTACTGTGTGAAATATTTAGTAATTTATGTGAAACCGTTTTAGAGCATCATTTGTGTTGAAACAATTTTTAATGGTGTATGGTGCACCCATGGAGGCTTATTGAAGTCAAACATAATTACTGTCAATTCATGATGTGGACAGGAAACGAAATTCAATTCATGATGTCGATAGGAAAGGAAATTTTAGAATGCAAAACTGATCACGACACTTCATGGGAGAACCTTGGAAGTTTCACGGTCTTTTGCGAAAGGCAAACTAATTGTCCTTTCATTTACTACGAACAATGCCAAACAACTATCGCAGTAAACTTATATACCATTTTCAAAATTATTTTGTAACAAAGTAATTCTAACTTTTGGCATACTTATATATCATTTTCAAAATTATTTTGACAAAGTAGTATTTTAATATTTTAATATTTAGTTTTGACAAAGTAGTATTTTAATATTTTAATATTTAGCTTTTTTCCATGGATGATATAAATTTAGATGAAATATTATTATTTTTATTTAAATTGTATTTCTAAATTCATAAATAGATTCAGTATCTCAAAATTAGATTTTACAAATTTAATCAGTCCAATCAAATCTAAATATCCTACACTTTATCATCCAATTTCAAATAATATGCCAAGACATAGAATACTACTTTTTAAAAACGGATGTTTTATTACCCTAAAAAAGAGAAATTGGAAGTATGGTTTATTATCCTGGAAAAAGAGAAATTGAAATGTGACATGTTGTAAATTATGTTATAACATGATTTTACTACATTATTTTGGATTGAAGTCTCTTTTTGAAAACTGAATTATCCGTCTTAGTGTGAAAAAGAAAAACTCTGCCCTAAAACTATTTTGGTTAATTAAGATTAATGAAAAAGAAAAACTCTGCCATAAAACTATTTTGGTTAATTAAGATTAACGGATTACTAAAGCGAGTGCTTTTATATATNCTATATATATATATATATATATATATATATATACGTGCTGTTCAAATCATGACTCTTTTTTCTTTTAGGCCGTTTTTCTGGACCTTTGCATATGAGCGAAGTTTGCGACGAAAATAGATAAGATTTACTTCATGTTTTCCACGCATTCCATTTTTATGGAGGGGTAAACAAAAACAAACAGAAGTTTCACTTTATATTTTCCCCTGATTCCAATTTTATGGAGGCGCATTTACGGAAAGAGGAATATAATAAAAATAATGTTTCCCACGAAAAAGCGTGTTTTTTCAAATATTCATGGAAGGGATTAGTACTATCGCAGCCACAAAATTATGGCTGGTGAAGGCCGATAGGCTATTTATAAATTTTAGTTATCAGAAATGTAATATAAACCTTAATTCTAAGAAAATATTGACATGGCTTAAATCCTCAAAATAAAGTACCCACAAAATTAATTGAAACTCCTACAAAACGGATCACTTTACATTCACGCCGCCCTAGCTTCCCATCCAAGCTGGTTCAATGGTCACTGTGGGTTCAATGGTCAACCCACAAAACCTAAAACCTAAATCAATGTGTATATTAGAGATCATAATCCAAGAAAATCAATTCAAGAAATTTTAAAGATAGAGAGAAATATCTTACTTAACCTTATTCCAAGTCTGTAATCCTACTTGTGCTCTCATACAATAGGTATACAATTCCTGTACAATAATAATATGTATATAAAAATTGTAACTGATGGTATATGATGAGAAACGCTAAAAGTAGACATAAATTGAAATGCCAGACATGGCCATAAATTTAATGCAGGCTATGCCACTATTCATACTTCATTTAAAAAAACGAACGGATCACACTTCATAAAACAAACGAATGTCTACCAGTAGTATGATAAGTCTGTTAAAAAAATTGAATGGATGCACAGTGATGACACTCAGTAAAGAATGAATGGTTCCCCGATATTATGAGTGTATTAAAAAAGAACAAATGGCTGTCCGGTGTTAAAAAAAAAATGGCTGCACCTGATATGATACCTGTGTTAAAAAAACTAATGGCTTGGCTGCCCCTAATATGATACATGGGTGGTAATGGGGTTGAATATGATATATGTTTGGTAATTTTTTAATGAACAGTAAATTATATTTATTGATTTGGGATAATTATATCTTTAATTGTTAGTCATTAGATTAGAATTTAAGATTAAAAGGAAATTAATTGTGTCCTAGAATTTAAGATTAAAAAGTAATTAATTGTGCTCATTTCCAATAGAAATAAGTTTGTCTACCTAACTAATTCAACCACAAAATTATGGCTGATAAATGTCGATAAACTATACCATAAATCCTAATTATTTATAAACCTTAATTATCAAAAATGTAATATAAACCCTAATTCTAAAAAAAAATTGACAGGACTTAAAAGCACCAAAAAATTAATTGAAACTCCTACAAAATAGATCACTTCACTTTGCATCCACGCCACCCTAGATTCGCATCCATGCTGATTCCGTGGGTTCAATGGTCTACCCACAAAACCTAAAACCTAAATCCCTGTGTATATTAGAGATCATATCCAAGGAAATCCATTCCATAAATTTTAAAGATAGAGAGGAATATCTTACCTTAGCCTTCTTCCAAGTCTGTAATCCTAGTTGTGCTCCAAATTCATGTCATAGGTCTGCAATTCCTGTAAAATAATAATATGTATATGAAAATTATAACTGCAGGTATATGATGAGAAAAGTCGGAGGTGGACAGAAATTGAAATGCGAAACATGGATATAAATTTAATGCATGCTTGCAACTATTTATACTCTGTTTAAAAAAAAAGGAACTTAAATTGAAATGCCAAACATGGCCATAAATTTAATGCAGGCTATGCCACCATTCATACTCTGTTAAAAAAAACGAACCGATCACACTTCATTAAAAAACGAATCGCTTCAAGTAGTATGATAAGTCCATTAAAAAAATTGAACGGATGCACGGTGATGACGCTCCGTAAAAAAATGAATGGTTCCTCGATATGATGCCTGTGTTAAAAGAAGAATGGCTGCCCCGTGTTAAAAAAATGAATGGCTGCACCTCATATGATACGTGTGTTAAAAAAATTAATGGCTTGGCACATATCACACTCCTTAAAAAAAACGAATGCCTGTTTCCAATATGATAGATGACCGGTAATGAGGTTCAAGTAGTGCATGTTGATGATCCAAAAAGTGGTAATGAGATATTAATTTTTGTTAATCTTTTTAACTTGGAAATTAGATGGTATTATACTTATTTTTTAATAAGATTAAGTAAATGTAAAAAAGTAAACAAATTAACAGATGCGTTTATAAATACAAGTAAGTTATGAACAGTAAATCATATGCATTGATTTGGGAGGATGACTAAGAATATGCCAGCATATTCAATTACTAATCATCAAACTAAAATTTAAAATTAAAAGGTAATTAATTATACCATTTCCAATAAATGTAATTCTATAAACCTAATAATACAAAATATTTATTTTTTTAACTAAAAAAAATTTAAAGAATACTTTTGTTTTCCATTAAAGGAATATAAAAAAAAAAACACCGTACTTAAATTAAGAAGTATGCGTAAATGATTTTGTTATATAGGATACGTAAATGAAGTTTTAGGTATTTATATCTACAATGAGAGGAGGGGCACCCCCAGCCCTAGCTTCTCAACAGCGCTCCCAAAGGTAGCGTTCTCAGGAAGTGCGCTTCTTGAATGTGCTCCGTTCGGGAGTGATTTTAGGAAGAGCGTTTTCTGGAAGAAACATTTTCTCTGCCCAAACCGAGAGTCCTTAGGGAGCAGGGACCTCTCTTTCCCTTAACAAAAATGCTTCCCTAATTGCTTCCTAAAATCAGGGCGGGTGAGGCAGTCTTTGGACATTTGTTTTTCGATTTGGGAGTGAGTGGAAACTAGGAAAAGGTTCCATAGGAAAGGAAAAGGTATGGGTAGGGTTTCTAAGAGAATAAAACTCAAATTCACTCCATTTTTCTCTCTTTCTATTTATCTTTTCACTCATCTTTGCTAAGAGAATTTTGAGAGGGTTTCTTTAGTTTTTGATGGGATGGAAGGGAGATTGAGGGACATGGAAAGGAGATTGGAGAGCTTGGAAGGAATATTGAAGGTTGTCATAGGGAGATTGGAGAGCTTGGAAGAGAAACTGAAGAGCTTGGAAGGGAGATTGAGGCTACCATGGTCATATTCAACAACCATTTGAGAGATAAAGAGGTAGGATCTTAAGCACATTCTTGTTTCTTATTTAAAAATATATATATCTATGTGTTGTGTTATGTAAGCTAGTATATTATGCTATGTTGAATATTTGAATGTTTTCTTCTCCTACTCTTTCTCATTTATTCTCCATCATTCAATTGCAGGTGGCAAGTTATTATCAAGGTTTAACAATCATGATGATGATGTCAATGTGTTATGTAATTTTGGTTACATTTTTTATTTTGATGCTGCTGGTGGGAAGTTCACATTGAAATGGGCATGATAGTGAAGAATAAATAGAAGTGGACAACTCATACCAAAGAGAGGAGGAAGGAATGGAAGGGGATAAAGACAATGAAAATGATAGTCATGATAATGATCCGCAAAAATCCAAAGAGAGGTTAACACCTTTGTTGAAGTATGTCACAAGGATTGGGGGAGGAAAAGGGGTAGAACCACAAAATTTGCATGTCACCATTGTCATACAAAATACACAGCTTCTTATATATGTGTGAGAAAGCATCAATGTGGGACTATGTAGTGGGATGAAGGTAAGGGTATACGAGTCAAAACTTTTGTGAGCGTCCCACCCAAAGACAAACTCAAATAGAAAAGGGAAGAGGAGGAAACACAAAATAAATCCAAAAGACCAAAGGTTAAACCTGAGAGTGCAAAAAGAATGTCTGTTTTCAGGGCATAGAACACTATCTTATTTCCTTGACCAAGGTTGTAGAGATGATGTGGATACAATAATTTCCATGTTTTTCTATGCATGGGGTATGCCATTCAATGTTCTTCGCTCACCATATTGGCATGAAATGGTACAAGACATCAATGGTTCCCCTAAAGGATACAAAGCCCCGGATATGACAAATCTAGAACCTTGGGACTTGACACGGAAAGATCCAAAATCCAAGGTTCTCTAGGAAAAGTTCCAAATGATTGGAATTGACATGGGATATCAATTATTTCCGATGGTTGGAAAAATGTGAAAGGAAGACCATTGATAAATATTCTTGATGCGTATCTGGTGCAGTCTTCCTTTCATCCCATGAGTACTCGCATCGCTACAAGAAAGGTATTAATATTTTAGATGCCTTGATTAAAACCGTTGAAGAGATTGGGCCCTCCAATATCATTGAGGTCATCATTGATGATGCCTCTAATTTTAAGGAAAAAAGAGAAATCATTGAGGATAAGTACCCCAATACATTTTGGTCAAGGTGTTTGGTTCACACAATGAACCTTTTGATGCATGATGTCATTAAAATGAAGGACCATGATGATAGATGAATTGGTTCTTTACACAGGAGATGCAAGAAGGTGATAAGATTTATTATCAATGAGAGCATGGCCCACTTCATTTTTGGAAATAAATCAAATTGGGATTTACTAAAGTTTGCAAACACCAAATTTGTTAGCTATTATTTCACCTTTAGGCATCTATTGAAGGTAAGAGAAGCATTGGCTAGTATGGCATCGAGTGATTCATGGCATGATCTAAAATACATGGCTACATCCACATCTGATAGAAATAACTTTTAGGAGGTGGAGGACATCATTCTTGATGGTTATTTCTCGCAAAGTGTCAGGTATATTCTGCAGTTCACCAAACCCATTTATAGTTTGATTCAATTTTCAAATAGAAATCAACTGGTAATTGGATAGGTGTATGAGGAGATGGACAACATGCTAGGCGAAATTAAAGACATTGTTCAACCAAGGGATGTAATATCATATGATCATATCCATAAACATCTGGTCAAAATGTCTATAATTTGATTGTTCCCCTTCATGGCCTAGCATATGTCCTTACCCAAAAATATTATTCTTCATATTGGTTGGCCCAACCAACACCTAGGGGTGGGATTAGGACAAAAACACACATAGATCTAGAGGTGAAAAATTAATATATGCTTGCATTGGAAAAGTTGGTACCGAAAAAAGAGGAGTGTGCTCAAGTACAAAGACAATTGAGCAAACAGATCAGCGAGCATGGAGTCTTTGGTAACTTGCATGCACCCAAAGATCAACATAGGTTGGGTTCTATAGAATGGTGGAACATGTATGGTTCCTCTACCACACATTTTCATAATTGGTTTTTATGGTGCTTTCTCAGGTGGTTAACACCTCTTTGCAGAGAGGTGTTGGAGAACCTCTAGTTTCATCCACAGTTTAAAGAGAAACAACTTGAATGCAAACCAAGCATAAAGTTTGGTTTATGTGCATTATATCTTTGAGGTTGTTGTCTCATTATTGTGATGTGGGGGGGATTTGGTTTATAAAAGAGATATCACTTGGGACAACAATCAATAGGAGACGGAAAATGGACTGATGGTTTAATAGCACTTGGAAGTGGAACTTTTGGGTGATCGTGAGGGTGATCATATTCCTCGAGGAGACATTCCACCCCGATCCTCTAGGAGCATCTCAGATGCATCAATTTTTCTTTTATCTTCACAACGTCCACTAACACATGGGGTCCATTTAACTATTTGTTATGTTGCATGAACACTTCCACCTACTCCTACTCTTGTTCTTCAAAGAACACTCGAGAAGAAACTAGCAGTTTCTCGTGGTAAGAGGAAAACTTAGAACATAGTATTTAGTATTGGCTACTATATAGTATATACTAGATCTCTTTTTTTTTTTTCCTATTTAGAAGTAGTCCCTGGAACTTAGTAATTTTCCTTACTCTTTATTATGGCTTATTATGTAAACAATAAAGTTATGGACATTATATGACAATTTACCTTTGAAGTTTGAAGTTTGAAATTTGAACTATTGACTCAATCTTATAACACTTGGGTAATGAATATTGTAATACCCCAAGGTTGAGCCCGTGCTGGATTGTAGTTATGTTTATAGGATGGTGAGCCAAGTGTTTATAAGCTGGGATTCTTATGTGTTGATTAGGGTAGAGAGCCTAGATGCAGAGGCTAGTGAGCCTATTTTTGTACATGTAATCACTCACATCATTAATAAAATTACATCACTGTGTGTAGACCTTCCACAAAGAGAGATTTATGGGGGAATGAGATCCATGATGTAAGGAAAGGGAAAGGGCTAAGAGGCTAGGAAAAAGGGCTAAGCTAGAGGGCTTATCTCTAAGGGAATCATATTATAATATTATTTCCTAAAGACCAAGGTTTGGGAAATAGCTTAAGTTATACTAAGTTTTTTTTGAAAAGGGGAATGAATCCCAAGTGGAGGGACTCGTGCTCCAGGAGAGCCATGTGTCAATCGTGGCACATGCAGATAAAAGTGGAGAAAATCATTGTTTTGGGGATATTTTGGGGAAGTTAGTTTTCCAAATTTTCATTCATGCACCTAGAGACGGAGCACACAGATAACCTTCCCCTCCATCATCAATCCATGTTCATGAATGCACGGGAAGGACAACTTGTGGAGAATTGAGATAAACCATACTTCCTCAGAAGAAAAGTGTGCTCGTCCACTGCCTCAGCCCATGCTGAATCTTAGCGATATGTTGTTGCTTCTAACATAATCCTTTTGACTGAATATAACTAATTTCCAACCTCTACTCCTTAATTATTTTCTGTTCTACCCTCACTGAGATCATGCCTCATCATCCAGAGAGATAAATCGAAGAGGTTGGTTGTCAGTCCCATGGGACTAAAGAATCAGATTGTTAGGCATGTGAACAACTCTCTCTCCAGGTGAGAGAGGTTGTTGGGGAAGCGATTTTTCCTGAGGAATCCTCACTACGGTTGTAGTGCTCTGAGAATTCCTCTCTGGCCTATTTTTAAAGCCCTGGAAGGGGAGTGGGGCAGCAAAAGGACTATAGAATAGAGAAGGGGCACACTCCCTAGGTTGGGACATGCATTTGGGGAATCAGGGACTATAAGTTGTGGACGTGAGTGGACTCCTGGGGACAAAATCCTTCATATAGATTATGTAACCTCATCCTAGCCTAGGATTCCAATTTTTTTACCCTGGGTAGATTTTAGTCCCAACTCAGGGGTGACCCAATACTGATAGCTTGGAACAACATGGTCTAAGGCTGGGAGGTTCGTGTAAGGTCTACATGCAGTTGGTGGCCTTATTAAACAAACAAGTACTCTTTATCTATTCTTAATTACATGTTGTATGTTACACATGTGTTTATTTACTCTAATTTTCCACATAATTCTATGTATGTTAATGGAAAGTAGATTTTTCCTTTTAGTTTATTAAGTATGATATCTTTCGCAAATGAAAGTGAGTCTTTTTGTAAGGTGAAATTGCCCAGCAGGTGGTTGGGGTGTTACAAATTGGCATCAAAGTGCAAGGTTCAACACTGAACCTGGATGGGCCAGATATGAGTAAATTGAAGTTACATAGTGTCAGAAGGGTGGAGAGAGAATACTTAGATGGTATTTGAAATACTCAGGAGGAGTGGCAAATAGGGAAGCCATGAAATTTAAATTTGGTCCATTGGATTTGTTTCAGGAGGGACAGACCCCTCACAACCGTTGGATCAGGAGAAGGTGCATGGAGGCTAAGCATCGAAGTCCTTCGAACTTCCCCCCTCCAACCATTTTAAAAATTGCAGTAGTAAAAACCTTTGAAGCACGGAGCTTCAAAGTACCGAAGCCCCGAAGTTATAAAGCCCGAGAAGTACCTATTTGGAAGTTTGGTTGTTCGAGGATTGGGTGAAATTTGATAGAGACAGCCTTCGAAATCCCGAATCCCCGAAGTCCTGAAGTCGTGAAGCACCGGTATAATGTGGCAATATGACGTCACTAGGAGTGATGTGGACCTCCATTAGGCATGACACATGTCAATCAAAATTATACTTATGATGACCTCATTGAACCAATAGCAGTCTGACACATGGGGGCCACGTGTCACCATAATATATGATGAGAAATGTACCACGTTGACCCCATAAATCTAAGAGATTCGAGATTTTGGTGTTTGAAGGAATTGAGTAGGGTATTTGTTAAATCCTTTAAAGTCTTGAACTCTAGAGTAAATCTAGACCGTCCATTTTCAAAGATGCATGTCTGCAGATTACCCAGTTGGGAATTTCAACAATTCGTGGGTTTTGTAGTGTACAACATCAAAATCTTTCGAAGCTCAAAGTTTTGAAGTTCTGGAGTCCTGAATTCCCAAAGCACCGAAGTGATGTAAACTTGTTCGGAAGTTCGAAATTCAGGTGTATAAGGTGTATGTTGAAGAGGGATCCCTCGAAGCTCAAAGTGTAGAATTTCGGGAGTGTCGAAGTGACACAATGTGATGACGTCATCAAGAGTGACGTTGATCGATTTTCTAGTTCAGAATTCAGGAGAATTGTTGAGTTTAGCTGTGAAATATTTCAAAGTCTAGAGCACCAGAGCTCCAAAGAGACATTGTTTCAATATTTCATTGGTTCGATGTTCGAAGGAAATAATGGATGGTGAAGGAAGAAACCCTAAGTCCCAAAGTTCTGAAGTCATGGAGGTAATGCAATATGTGGACATCACCTAGGGTGACGTGGACACAGATGATACGTGCCACATGTCATCATTCTTTAGAATTTTCAAGGTCCCTTTGTGACCAATTAAGATGTAACACATGTCAGTCATAGGATTGAGCCACATGTTTGCTCCTTATTTTTTGTCACGTAGCACCCTGGTACATGGATGATGACCAGACCTCGATGGTTTTGTAGTTTGGCGTTCAGGAGAAATCAATGTGGAAGTTGTAAGAACCTCTAAAGCCCGAAGCTCCAAGGTAGTGAAGCTTTGAAGCTCTGAAGATGTAATTTTCAAATATTTTCCAGTTCGACGTTTGGGAGAAATAAGGCATGAAGTAGCAAGAGCTTCTGAAGCTTGAAGCTCCAAAGGCTCTAGATAAAACCCTACCTATTAGCACTTGGTCACTTCCCATGGTCACATGCGTTTAGGGGCCGAAGAAAAGGGCTAGTGCGAGAATATTGTTTTTAAAGGACCATAATTTTATGCTCAAAGCTCATAATTGAGAACGAAAGCAGTCATTGGAAAGGTTTGGGACAACATAACATATTTTTTCACCCAGAAAAGGGGATCGATCAGACAATCACTTATAAAATAAGAGGAAAGAATTATGATATATTATTGAACCAAAATGGTTCATGTTCTTATAAAATTATTGAGAACAATTGGTCTGAAAACATTTTGTTGGCTACACATTTTTTGTAGAATTAATAGTTGTTAGAATAGAACAGAGTTATCACAAAGTGCATAAACATGTATGAGGCACAAGAGGCTTACATTTGGGAATATGAGATCATAAGAATGGATGTTCGTTTGGGTATGTAAGTAACAAACTCCAATGGGCACAAAGAAGGAAAAGATGTCAACATGAATCTGGTAGAGACCATTAGAAATTTGTAGAAAGATGTCCAGAGTCACAAAGCTGATACTAAAAGGCTTATGAAATCCAGAGAGGAGTAGGAATATTTAAATATGAAGTTAATGCAGAGCCTAGAATGAATTGAAAATAATTTGGATAAGGAGAGTGACTGCAACAAATCAGGAAGCCACTGGTCCCCCGAAGAGAAAAGAAGAACGAGTGGTAGCATACATTACCATCACTCCCAAGTACATTCTAATAGGAGAACACATAGAAACTCAAGTCGATCTCCTATCAGGAAGCATAATAAGAGGTCTTGGGTGCATGAACTGCGAGGAGAAATGAGCAAAATCAAGCCTCATTCTTTTGATCGTGAACACAAGAAGCATGAAGATGCTGAAACATGGATGCCAGGCATGAGGAAGTATATCCAATTTCATAACTATTCTTCCCATGCAGAAGGAAGAATTGTTATCTACTAGCTTAAAGGAAAGGCATCCATGTGGTGGGACCAGCTTGTGCAGGTGCAACAGATTAAAGAGAAATATGTGACTTGGAGGGAATTCAAGAATCATTTTTAGAAGAAGTACTTGACTAAGAGATATTATGAGACAAAAATTAAAGAGTTCTTTGAACTCAAGCTGGGAAGTATGACTATTGATGAGTGTGAAAGAAAAAATTTGGAACGGTTAAAGTATGTCTCATTCATCAAAGATGAGACAGTTAATATCCAAAGATATTTGAGTGGGATGCCATCTTTCATCAGTGACAAGATTCAATATGATGATCCCAAGACATTGGAGGAGACCATAAGGCCAGCCAAATTCCTATAGGATCAACATAAAGAAAATCCTACTTTCCAAAAACCTTGGGAAGACAAGAAGAAGTTCAAGATGGAACAAAGGAAGAAAGGGAATAAGCCACCATTTTTCATAAATAGTTCTCAGGGACAAACAATATCTAGAGAGCCTAGAATGACTAAGACAAGTGGGAAAAGGCCAAGGAAGACACCAATTGAATGTTGGAGTTGTAAAAGAGATCACATGTATAGAGATTGTCCACACAAAAGTGACAAAGTGAAAGTTTTCCATAATGTAAAGCAAGTTGAAACAATGGAGGACATGGGAAGAAGTGTACCAAGGATCTATGCAACCTTGGACAACAAGCAAGCAAAGTTTCAATCACACATGGTTGAGGTAGAAGGTATTATCAATAACCATGCCTTTAATATTTTAATTGATTGAGGGGCTAGTCATAGCTATATAGATCCTAAGGTAGCGGAGAGATTGGGACTTCCAAGAAGAAAGGATGATAAATCTAGGCTAATACAACTGGCTATAGGAGAGAAGATAAAAGTTTTTGAGTTGATTAAGTCATGTCCAATGGACATGAATGGGATAAGTATGAAGGCAGATTTGAACACCCTTCCCTTCGGTTCATATGACTGTCTAATTAGTATGGATTGGTTAGATCCACACCATGTTGTCTTGGAATATCATAATAAGGGATTTACTTGCCTAAATGGATAAGGGAACTCAAAAATAGTCCAAGGAAATCCCAGGGAAGTTACTGTTTGAGAAATCTCAGTAATGCACCTGAAGAAGTGTTAGAGGAAGGGTTTCCAAATATTTGCAGCTCATATGGAGGAAGCACTTAAGGATAAGGTGCCAAATCGTGAGGACCATGTAGTCATGAAATATTTTGAGAATGTGTTCAAGGAGATAAGAGGACTACCCCCATAGAGAGATATTGATTTCTCTATAAACTTAATTCCTAGAGCATCTCCAATGTCCAAGACTCTCTATAGGATGAGTACATGAGAGCTGAAGGAACTGCAAATGCAAATAGAAGAAATTTTGAAGAAGGGGTAGATATGCCCAAGTGTGTCATTGTGGGGTGCCCCAGTTTTATTTTTGGACAATAAATACATGACATTGAGACTGCTTATTGACTTCATACAATTGAGCAAAGTGACTATAAAGAAAAAGTATCCTTTGTTAAGGATTGATGAACTCTTTGATCAGTTAAAAGATGCAAGGATATTATCAAATATTGATCTCAGGTTAGGATACCATGAAGTAAGGATCAAATATGAAGACATAATTAATAATTCCTTCAGGACAAGGTACGGTCATGACAAATTCATAGTATTACCATTCAGGTTATCAAATGAACAAGTTGTTTTCATGTTCTTAATGAATGGTGTTTTCCAAGAATACTTTGACAAGTTTGTCATTGTCTTTTTGGATGATATCCTTGTATATACCAAGTCAGAAGAAGAGCATGTGCATCACTTGAGGATGGTGTTACAAGTGTTAAGAGAGCACCAGTTTTATGCCAAATTGAGCAAGTGTTCATTTTATCATAACCAAATTCACTATTTGGGGCATATCATATCCGAAGAAGGGATAACAGTGGATCCTGAAAAGATTGAAGAAATTAAAGGGTGGACAACACCTAAGAATGTGAAAGAAATCATATCCTTCATGGATCTTGATGACTACTATAGAAGATTCATTGTGGGGTTTTCCAGAATTCCTCACTCGATCACTTCCTTGCAAAGAAAGGGGGTGATGTTTCAGTGGACAAACAGGATCGCAGAGAAATAAAATAAAACAAATGTGGAAATAAAACACAGAAGATACACAATACAATAGAGACACAGATATATGTGGTTCACCCAGTGTGGGATACATCCACCATATAAATTTCCAAGTTCTTCCTTTATTATTATCCAAGAATTGAAGGAATACAACCTATAGCACACCTGATGTAACTTCCTCTTCATTCTCTCAAAGTCTCCTCTCTCATAATTCAATATCCACAATAATACATAGCCGCAATACATTTCCCTCATAAAAAGTGTTTCCTTGTAGGGAAAAAAACCCTAACATAACTTCTACCATCAGATCTGCTACCTTATAATGAACGGTCAAAATTTACAATGAAATTACAATATACATTTACCAGGAAATTTTTCCTTCGGGGGCTCGCTGTCCCATTGATCCGGATTATTTTCGGCACGAAATGAGAGCGGAGATATAATAAAGAAATGCACAGAGATATTGCAGATATTCAATAATATAACAAAAATGTATCAGAGATGCAACCATAAACACAGATATACAGTAATACATGATTTCTAGTAATCAGAGA
>ML791700.1:248567-261248 GCA_009831015.1 Picea engelmannii | reverse complement strand
AAAAAAATTGGAAAGTAGGAGACATAGGGTAAAAAGCAAAAAGGAATCAGCATTAAAGGAATTACTAAATTTCAGAAACTTCATTTTAGGAAAGTGAATAAAAGCATGAGAGGGGATCTAGGAACCCTAGGAGAAATTTAAGGTGCGATTTTGGGGGAGTGAGGGAATTTAGTCTTTTACTTATTAAAAAGAATTTAATTATTGGAGAACCCTAGGGATGAGTGACACTTGGACGACGGAGATTGTTTAGAGGTTTGTCATTCAAAATTAATTAATTGATAATTAGGAAAGTAAGTGGGTCTCATTTTTCTATAAAAGAAAGGGAAAGGAAGGAAAAGGGGGATGAACGGTTAGCATAACGTTACGCTGCCGAATTGTGGTTTGACGGATTTTCTTGTGAGGAGTTGGGTGTATCTCAGTTGTGTTGGAGTGGTAGCTCAGCCGTGGAGGCGAGCTGAGACGCTAGTCTATCTATGGTTCTTGTGTGGCCCCTTTGCGGCTCGGGGGGCTATGGGGGAAGCAGAGTACCCCTAGCATTTGGCTGGGAGGTACCGGTGAGCCTTCAGTGGTCGGCGAGCGGAAGTGGCAAGGAGCGCGGGACACGGAACGAAGCGCGAGACATTTTCCGATGCGGGCGTAAGGAAACGGTATGATTTTAATTTGTGAAGTAGATAGCATTTCTATAATCAACAATTTTAAATGTTAATGGTGCTGTATATTCCTTTTCCTTCCTCACTCTGGGCTGTATAAAATCTTGTCTGCTGTAATCCTTGACTGTATAAATTATCCTGCTGTAATTCTAGACGGCGAAATTAATTGATGGTGCGGGTCTGTGTAATTTTTAATCTTGTAGTTATGGAAAGTTGGGTCGCCGGATCAGTTTCTTTTTCTGTGCATTTTTCCGCTGCCTAGTATACTGGTTAAACGCTGTATCTTTAAGCCTTGGCCTTTCGAATTGATGCAAAATTATATGGTCTTGTTCATGTTGGGATGCTAGTTTCCTGGGTTGTTATCCTCGTTTCTGCGTTCAATTTCTTGGCTTTTCTTGGGATATTTATTTGGCCTGAAGCGCGTTGTGTAGGAAGCCTCTACCTCCACCTTGACAGGTAATTGTTCTGCGGTGTTCACAGAGGCTGGTCGTTTGGTTCTGCATGTTCGTTTTCCCCTTGTTTTATTTTTCTTACCTCTGTCATTGGTAATTAAGAAAGATTCGACTGCATTGATGATAGAGGTGGGGCGATTTACCATCCTTCCTCTACGCGTTGAAACTTGAGATTGGAATCACCATTACTGCCCCAATTTACACAACTTCTGTTTAAGATTGCATGCGGATCCGTTACCTCGCTGTCCTGGAATTTTATTCGATGTATTGAATTTCAAGATTGAGTTAGGCGTTAAACCCATGCTCGTTTTCCTTTTTCTCTCCAAAAAAAAAATGATTGTGGATTACTGCTAAGATAATTTCGTATTCATCCCGAGACTGCGTTTTTCTTTACTATCACTGCGTTTTTGGCTGCGTTGGGTTGCGTTTTATTGTCATTGCGTTTTTGGGTTGCGTCTGAGTTGTTTGATACTGTCACTACGATTTCCCTTAATCTTGTCGGCACTGACATTCCTTAAACTGTAAATTTTTCAAAAAAAAAAGGGGCCGCCATTGATCCTTGGTAAATCGCTGGGTGTAACTGTCAGCACCTGTTGGACAGAAGTTAAGATTCCCTTGTAATTACTTACCAGGAATTCCTGAGATTTCGTCAGGTTGTCTTGACTAATGGGTAGAACCTTGAAGGCGTCAATATCACCGATATTCTGAGGTTATTTCTTTACGTTGGCATCTTCGAATCTCTGTTATCTTAATTTTTGCTCCTTAATAGTGATAGTTATCATTCCAGACAATGCCCTTTTTAATATAGTCATTTAAATTTTATCGTTCTAATGATTGCCATTTTTCCTTATGATATATTTGGTTAATTTCAAAGGTTGATGTTACCTATCATTATGAAGCTGGTCTATATACTGACTCCTTTAATTAATCGTTATCTAAATTGTTGGAAATAGGAACATTAATAGATGGCATTTCCATTCTTGCCCTTTTTAATTAGTAATATTTTAAATTTTAATATTCGATAGAATGCCATCATAATTAGGACGTATGTTGATATTCTCAAATTAATGTTCCTATATTTATGATGATTATTTCCAAACATTGACATAATTAATGGTTATCTTGAATTAATGTCTTTATTAATAGTGAGAGTTGTCCCTTCCAAATATAGCCCTTAAGTATTGTCATGTTAAATTTTAGTATTTTAAGATTGCCATTTAAAATTTAGAATACGTTAAATTTTAGTATTTTAAGATTGCCCTTTAAAATTATGATGTTCTAGTGTTACTTCCAGTTATGATGACACTTATGAATATGTTAAATTTCAGTATTTTAAGATTGCCATTTAAAATTATGATGTTCTAGGTTACTTCCAATTATGATGACACTTATGAATGTGATGGTATCTGCATTATCATTGAGGTTTGATTTTAATGACATTGCACTGAAGGCTCCTCATGTTGAAATTAAGAATTTTTATCTTGTCAAGATCATTATAATTTTGGTAGTTGTAGCATACATCAGGTATTGTAATTGTAAGATCATGGTTCGGAAGGGTGATATAAATGAAAGATGGTTAAGATTTTATGACAGCGTTATCGTAAGTTTTATAATTGTTAAAAACAAGGATAGTGCCATAACCTTAACTTACTTGCAATAAATTACTCCGAGTTAGTAAATTAAGGTGGTGGTTCATTTAACCAGTGTCGAAATTGGGTTTCATTGTCAGAGTCCTTTAGTCACGCGCCTTCCGTAAGGGGCGCAATCGTACTTCTTATTTTTGACGTACTTTATTTTATTCATTTGGTTGCTTGTGTCGGGCGGGATGTAGACACCTCCATGTTCCTCAGAATAGTCGCCAGCCCTGAGACCTTAAATGGTTAAAATTGATGGGAACCTGGGCTTGAGCGTTGATTATGTGTCTTGGAGGTCCTAACCTTGCAGGCTAGGACGGGCGGGTGGTCAGTTTTACTTTTGTCGCTAAATGTATGCGTTGTGCACTTTTTCCTATGGTCGTATTTTGTTTGTAGTTACTCGTCGTATGCCTGTTGTCTTCTTGCGATGAACACCGTGGTCGCGTCTTGTAGGTTGTCAAGGGGCGACGTAGAGTCAAGTGTGTTGTTACTTCTACACGCGCGCACACACCTTAAACACAAAAAAAAAATTAATTTTTTTTTTTTCACCTCTATACTAGAATGGTTGTCGTAACGAGGCGGTTCGTTACATATGGTATCAGAGCGGGTTCGACCCGCGACTTGGGATTCACTACGGGTTTCGTTGATATGATTATGTTGTTTATGCTGTAGCTGATCGAGTTGATTGTTATGTGCAGGTAATCATGGTTAGAGGACGCCGCGGAGGCAGACGACGGGGTGCTAGGGGAGGAGGCGCGACGCCTCCAGCAGCATCCACGCCTAAGGGGTCTAACCCCCAGGGTGGCGAGCATGTCCTTGGACAGGAGCAAATCGCAGTTGCCGATGTTGTGGGGATGATGAGATCTTTCCAGCGCATGTCCGAGGCACTGATCAGCAGATTGAACAGAGATGAGGCCAGGGCGCCGGCACCTGCTGAGGTTCCACCGCGCGCACCGGTTGTTACTAGTAGCATTCACCGTGAACTCGAGAAGGTGAAATTTATCGAGTTCTTTGGTGCCCCGGATGGTGCAGCCGCTAAGGCATGGTTGGAGAATATGGTGATGTGTTTCACACTTCGCGATTATACCTCCAACATGAAGGTCCGCATGGCAGTATTTCAACTAAAGGGGAGCGCTCTTCTATGGTGGAAGACGCTCCTACCGCAGCTGAACATGGCCGTCGAAGACGTGTCATGGGAACTGTTCGAGGAATGGTTTCGGGAGAGGTATCTTTCAGAAGAATTCATTGAGCGTCAGCTCAATGAGTTCAACGCTTTACGACAGGGAGGTCGTATAGTGCCCGAGTACGAGGCACGTTTTATGGAGCTGCTCCGGTATGCTCCGCATCTGAACACGGAGAAGCTCAAGGTCAACAGGTTCGTGTTTGGCCTTAACGGCAACCTGCGTGCAAAGGTTAGGATTCTGATGCCTCAAACCTTGCACGACGCTATCCAAAAGGCCCTCATAGCAGAGGAGGAGCTTATCAGCGGGGGTCAGACCAGGACCCCATCGAGACCAGCAGGGCAGGGTTCCGCTGGTACATCACAGCATCAGACACCGACGAGACATACGCCGGGATATCGTGGCTTCCAGAGGGGATCCACGTTCACTACGCCTCGACGACTGCCGCCTCAGCAGCAGACACCTTACCGAGGACCACAGCAGCAGCAGCGTCGCCCGCAGCAACAACAGTTTAGGCCTGTTCAGCAGAACAGACCAGGGTCCAGGCCAGTGGGCCGTCATCTTCTACTTCAGGTACCAGGACTACTGGGCCGAAGAAGGGGTGTTGGACGTGTGGGGAGCCACACTACCAGCGCAACTGTCCTGTGGAGAGGACCAGGGCGTCTGGATCAGCCAGACCTACTACAGTGGGAGATATTGGCAAGGCCCATCGGATTCATGCAGCGGTGAATAACCGTCAGGCAGAGCACCAGTCTACAGTGCTCGAGATGACAGGTACTGTCACTGACCAGACCCTTAGTATTTTGATAGACCCAGGAGCTACTGAGAGTTTTATTTCTGGTGCAGCGCTGAAAAGGATTAAGGTAAAGGCAGTCGAACAAGACGAGTTTATATTTGTGGAGATGGCTTCGAGAGCCAAACAGAAGGTCGGAGGAAAGGTTACGGGCTGTGCCCTTAACCTGGGAGAGTTTGTCACGAGGGTCAACTTATACGTCACGATCTTAGGATCTTATGACGTCGTGATCGACATGGATTGGTTGGAATCGCATGAGGCGATACTCAACTGTAAGATGAAACGGTTGAGCTTAGTCGATGATGAAGGATAGAGACGTGTGATAGTAGGATGGAACCAGGGAGTATCCCTGAGGTTCATCTCTTCCTTACAGTTACGAAAGAGTATGCGCAAGGGGTGAAAGATTTATGCGATCCTTGCGCTCAACGAAAAGGGAGTAGCAGAAGGTCTAGAACACCTTCCGGTGGTGAAGGCGTTTGCGGACGTATTTCCAGAGGAGTTGTCTGGGATGCCGCCAGAAAGAGAATTGGAGTTTACTATAGACCTGAAACCGGGGACTGAACCGATAGCGAGAACGCCTTATCGGATGTCGACCCCGGAACTGCAAGAGTTAAAAATGAAACTCAAGGAGTTGCTGGACCTAGGACTGATACGTCCTAGTGTGTCTCCATGGGGTGCACCCGTTATTTTCATTCGGAAGAAGGACGGATCGTGGAGGCTTTGCATTGACTATCGTCAACTGAACAAGGCTACGATAAAAAATCAGTACCCCTTACCAAGAATTGACGATCTGTTCGATCAGATGAAGGGCGCGACGGTGTTCTCCAAGATCGATTTGCGATCAGGGTATCACCAGTTACGGATCAAGGAGGACGATGTCCCTAAGACCGCTTTTAAGACAAGATTTGGACATTACGAATTTACTGTTTTACCGTTTGGAATGACAAACACCCCCGGGGTATTTATGAGCTTGATGAACGGGGTATTCTGCGAGTACTTGGACAAGTTCGTCCAAGTATTCATTGACGATATTTTGATCTACTCTCGGATGACGGAGGAGCATGAAGAGCACTTGCGCTTGGTACTACAATGTTTACGAGAACACAAATTATATGGGAAGTTGTCCAAATGCTCTTTTTATCAATCCAGGATTCACTACTTAGGGCATGTCATCTCCGACGAAGGTATCGCCGTGGATCCAGCCAAGGTTGAGGCTATTATGGAATGGCCTGCGCTGACGAATGTCACAGAAGTGCATAGCTTTATGGGTTTAGTGGGATACTATCGACGGTTTGTAGAAGGATTTTCAAGGATAGCAAATCCGATCACGGAATTGCAGAAGAAAAACAAGAAGTTTATTTGGACAGAGAAATGCGCGGAAGAATTTCGGAGGCTTAAGGAGTTGTTGACGACCGCACCGATACTAAAGGTCCCCGACATGGACACAGACTTCTTGGTATGTACTGACGCATCCAAGGAAGGGTTAGGAGGGGTCTTGATGCAAGACGAACGAGTGATCGCTTACATTTCGAGGAAACTAAGAAGGCATGAGGAAAACTACGCGACGCATGATTTGGAGTTATTAGCCATAGTATATGCCTTAAAGGTATGGAGACACTACCTGGTTGGACGAAAATTTTAATTAAAGATTGATCATTGTGGACTGCAACACATTTTCACGCAAAGTGACCTGAACGCGTGACAACGGCGTTGGTCGGAATTGCTTAGCGAGTACGAATTTGAGATTACTTACATAAAGGGAACAGTGAACCGAGTGGCAGATGCTTTGAGTCGGAGGCCACGCATATTTTTGGTGTTGCCTCTTCAGACAAATCTACGTGAGAAGATTCTCACTTTACAACAAGACGATGACTGGTACAAGGAAGTCGAAGTTTTTATCGGACAAAACACTATGATGGTACCACGATTTGAGGGATATTATTTTGATAGCGATGGTTTATTAAGGTTTAGAGGTCGGATTTACGTACCACCGAACGACGAGTTGAGGATGTTGGTCCTGAGCGAGGCTCATAGAGCAGTTTACATGGCTCACCCCGGAGTTACGAAGATGAGGGCAGACCTTAAGCCCTTGTTCTTCTGGAAAGGAATGAAGGCTGACATAGTCAACTTTGTGGCTAGATGTCTCGAGTGTCAGCAGGTAAAGGTTGAACATAGACACACGACAGGATTACTTCAACCACACGCAATTCCGGAATCTAAATGGGAAGTCATTTCGATGGATTTTATTGTTGGATTGCCACTGACGGCAAGGAGACATGACTCGATTTTTGTAGTAGTTGACACTCTGACAAAGAGTTCTCACTTTATTCCGGTGCGTACGACGTATCAGGCACCTGACATAGAGAGAGTTTTCATCAGTGAGATTGTGAGGCTGTATGTCGTGCCTAAGAAGATTATATCCGATCGAGGATCGGTGTTTACTGGACGATTTTGGACGAGTTTTCAAGAGGCCTTGGGAACTCAACTAAACTTTAGTACTGCGTATCACCCAGAGACCGATGGACAGACAGAACGAACGAACCAAACCTTGGAAGACATGTTGCGCATGTACGTGATGGACCGACAAAAACCTTGGGAGGAATTCTTGCCTCTAGTAGAGTTCGCTTATAACAACAGTTACCAGAGCACCATTAAGATGGCGCATTTTGAGTTTCTTTATGGGTGACCGTGTCGGACTCCCTTGAGTTGGGATCGGCTTGAGGATAGGGTCCTGGTGGGACCAGAAGCGATCCAAGAGATGGAAGAGCAAATGCAAACCATAAGACAAAGGATAAAAGAAGCGCAGGATTGACAGAAGAGTTATGCCGACGTGCACCGAGTCGACCGTAGTTACGAGGTCGGCAATCGAGTCTTCTTGTGGGTAAAACCGCATAAGAGTTCGATCAAGTTTGGAAAGGGAGATAAACTCTCTCCTAGGTTCGTGGGACCTTTCGAGATTGTGGAGAGGAAGGGGCCCATGGCCTATCGACTAGCCTTGCCTGATTCTTTGAGGCGTATGCACGATGTTTTTCATGTATCTGTTTTGAGACATTATGTTAGTGATCCTACGCACGTGATTGACATGAGTTCCTTGCAGGTATCGGACGAGGGAGCACTCACGGCTGAGCCGGTCCGCATTCTAGATCATCGCGTTCGACAGTTACGACGTAGAACAGTAGACCAGGTCAAGGTCCAGTGGGACAGTTATAGTCCGCACTCGGCGACCTGGGAGGACGCATATGATATGCGCCAACAGTTTCCATTTTTGTTTGATGGATAGACTTATGATACTGTGGTATTTATGATTTTATGGTACATTTATTTCGGCATTTATACTGAGAAACTTCGGGACGAAGTTTAGACCAAGAGGGGATGTATGTAACATCACGCTCTGGCGCACTTACCAAACTTATTCTTTGAGGACACTTGCTCGCAAGTGATATGGATTTTTATGATGATAAAACTTTTTCCTTCATTATGATGCGTTACGTTATATGACAGAATGTTTTTACTACGTTGATGTAGACAGGTGTTGCTGACTCAGTTCCTTTGAGTGTGCAGGGTTTCGGACCTTGAGGATGTAGAGGCATCGATGGAACTCCCTTGGACTCTGGATTGAGTCAGGGAGTGGGGTATTTAATTTGTTTCATTTACGGTGATATTGTTTTGATTTGATGATATGCTATTGATTTTATGATGTGTTATTGACATGATCTGACATGATGGTTGATGATGGAGGCTGACGATAGCTTGCCGACCGGAATCACATATGGAGTAAAGGGGCCACACACGAGTTCCAGAGAGATTGAGGGAGAGGTGTGGACAGCAGCCCTGCCACAGCCTACTAGCACGCGCGTCGTGGCTCGAACTGTAGGTTAACGATTACCTAGTTCGACAGGATCCACGATGCCGTGAGGGAAGACTGCGACAGTCACTCACGATGATTCTAAGGGGCGTGCAATAAGGCGGGGGCCTTATTCCTTAGAGCCCTTAGTCTCCCACAAGCTCACCTGGCGGAGTGTTGACTCTAGGGGTTATAGAGCCTACCAATCCGTCAAGCCAGCGAGTGGCACCCTTGGAGCACGTGGTGCATCCTGAAGGGCACGTAGCGCAAAGAATTACAAGTCAGCAAGTGGCACCCTTGGAGCACGTGGTGCGTCCTGAAGGGCACGTCGCGCGACAGAAGCAATCAAGGCGAGTGTCACCCTTGGAGCACGTAGTGCGTCCTGAAGGGCAGGTCGCTTTGAGGATGATGATGAGACAGCCGAGATGACCCTGAGACCTTAGCACCTGATAAATTCTTACAACGCCTCCCCTAATTAAATTGTCTCCCTGTTCAAATCAAACCTAGATTAAAACATCTCTAAGATAAATTTTGACAAGCCCTAAGAAAAGATCCTCCAAAAATAAACCTAGGGTGTAAACTAAAACCCTCCTAGGTGTCAATTAAAGTCTTATTAAAAGAAAAGGGGGTGAAGTATTGAGGGAAATAAATTAATTGAACCACAGGGTTTAAATTTTAAAGGAGAATTAAAATTATTAAAGAGGGGAGTGTAAAATTTAGGATTTCAAAAAAAAAATAAAAAAAAAAATATTAGTTTATATATTGAAAAGAATTTTAAGCGCATTTATCCTTGTGGGTTTAACAAAAAAAAAATAATAATAATAATGAATAATGGAAAGAGAGAAATAAAAGAAAAAATAAAATAAAAGTAAGGAAACTTGGAATAAGGAAACTAAAAAAATTGGAAAGTAGGAGACATAGGGTAAAAAGCAAAAAGGAATCAGCATTAAAGGAATTACTAAATTTCAGAAACTTCACTTAAGGAAAGTGAATAAAAGCATGAGAGGGGATCTAGGAACCCTAGGAGAAATTTAAGGAGCGATTTTGGGGGAGTGAGGGAATTTAGTCTTTTACTTATTAAAAATAATTTAATTATTGGAGAACCTTAGGGATGAGTGACACTTGGAGGACGGAGATTGTTTAGAGGTTTGTCATTCAAAATTAATTAATTGATAATTAGGAAAGTAAGTGGGTCTCATTTTTCTATAAAAGAAAGGGAAAGGAAGGAAAAGGGGGATGAACGGTTAGCGTAACGTTACGCTGCCGAATTGTGGTTTGACGGATTTTCTTGTGAGGAGTTGGGTGTATCTCAGCTGTGTTGGAGTGGTAGCTCAGCCGTGGAGGCGAGCTGAGACGCTAGTCTATCTCTGGTTCTTGTGTGGCCCCTTTGTGGCTCGGGGGGCTAAGGGGGAAGCAGAGTACCTCTAGCGTTTGGCTGGGAGGTACCGGTGAGCCTTCAGTGGTCGGCGAGCGGAAGCGGCAAGGAGCGCGGGACACGGCACGGAGCGCGAGACATTTTCCGACGCGGGCGTAAGGAAACGGTATGATTTTAATTTTTGAAGTAGATATCATTTCTATAATCAACAATTTTAAATGTTAATGGTGTTGTATATTCCTTTTCCTTCCTCACTCTGGGCTGTATAAAATCTTGTCTGCTGTAATCTTTGACTGTATAAATTATCCTGCTGTAATTCTGGACGGCGAAATTAATTGATGGTGCGGGTCTGTGTAATTTTTAATCTTGTAGTTATGGAAAGTTGGGTCGCCGGATCAGTTTCTTTTTCTCTGCATTTTGTTGCTGCCTAGTATACTGGTTAAACGTTGTATCTTTAATCCTTGGCCTTTCGAATTGATGCAAAATTATATGGTCTTGTTCATGTTGGGATGCTAGTTTCCTGGGTTGTTATCCTCATTTCTGCGTGCAATTTCTTGGCTGTTCTTGGGATATTTATTTGGCCTGAACCGCGTTGTGTAGGCAGCCTCTACCTCCACCTTGACGGGTAATTGTTCTGCGGTGTTCACAGAGGCTGGTCGTTTGGTTCTGCATGTTCGTTTTCCCCTTGTTTTATTTTTCTTACCTCTGTCGTTGGTAATTAAGAAAGATTCGACTGCATTGATGATAGAGGTGGGGCGATTTACCATCCTTCCTCTACGCATTGAAACTTGAGATTGGAATCACCATTACTGCCCCAATTTACACAACTTCTGTTTAAGATTGCATGCGGATCCGTTACCTCGCTGTCCTGGAATTTTATTCGATGTATTGAATTTCAAGATTGAGTTAGCCGTTAAACCCATGCTCGTTTTCCTTTTTCTCTCCAAAAAAAATGATTGTGGATTACTGCTAAGATAATTTCGTATTCATCCCGAGACTGCGTTTTTCTTTACTATCACTGCGTTTTTGGCAGCGTTGGGTTGCGTTTTCTTGTCATTGCATTTTTGGGTTGCGTCTGAGTTGCTTGATACTGTCACTGCGATTTCCCTTAATCCTGTCGGCGCTGACATTCCTTAAACTGTAAATTTTTCAAAAAAAAAAGGGGCCGCCACTGATCCTTGGTAAATCGCGCACAGGTTATTGGTTTTTCTTGGAAACCCCCTTGTATTTGTGCGTTCAATGTGTTAGACAGAGGACAGGAACACGGTTTTGTTGACTCCACGATTCTGTTTATAGAGTCATAACTTTAGAGTGTTAGTTATCCCACACCTAACTGGAGTATATTTGGGTCAAATCTATCTCTGGATAAGTGGTGTTCAACAGACAGGGGGAAATATCGCTATCAATCGATCATTAACGGCGGATTCCAGTAACCATGTTCTATTTTCATTAACCGGGAGAATCCAGGGATATGACGCCATTGCTGGGTTATGATACGAATTGAGACACCTTCCATCACCCTCCTTCGGGCTCGTTGTCTTCCGAGTGCGGGCTAGGTTTACTTGACAGCGACTCACACCTGACTGAACTGCCATCCTCCACAGTTCCCTCCACGATGTGATAAGTGGCCATTCACCTGGTCTGTCAAAAAAATATAGCTTTGTCTAATTTGGTACTGTCCTTTTCAAGCAGTGAGGGTCACGCTGCTCACCGGGCAACGCTGAGCCTGTCAGTCTGACAACAACGCTCAACTACCCCTGCCTTAGATTTAGGGTTGCAGATAGCGAACTGTTGTAGATGGTTATTTTTCTCTTTTCCCTTAACTGTTGCTAATTCCTTTCTGACCGGTTCTAGTGTTTCAAGACTGTAATTACATCCACCGTTAGGGTACCCTTGGAACTTTGCTAGCGTTAGGTGTAACTTTCAGCACCTGTCGGAGAGAAGTTAAGATTCCCCCGTAATTACTTACCAGGAATTCCTGAGATTTCGCCAGGTTGTCTTGACTAATGGGTAGAACCTTGAAGGCGTCAATATCACCGATATTCTGAGGTTATTTCTTTACATTGGCATATTCGAATCTCTGTTATCTTAATTTTTGCTCCTTAATAGTGATAGTTATCATTCCAGACAGTGCCCTTTTTAATATAGTCATTTAAATTTTATCGTTCTAATGATTGCCATTTTTCCTTATGATATATTTGGTTAATTTCAAAGGTTGATGTTACCTATCATTATGAAGCTGGTCTATATACTGACTCCTTTAATTAATCGTTATCTAAATTGTTGGAAATAGGAACATTAATAGCTGGCATTTCCATTCTTGCCCTTTTTAATTAGTAATATTTTAAATTTTAATATTCGATAGAATGCCATCATAATTAGGACGTATGTTCATATTCTCAAATTAATGTTCCTATATTTATGATGATTATTTACTTGCAATAAATTACTCCGAGTTAGTAAATTAAGGTGGTGGTTCATTTAACCAGTGTCTAACTTGGGTTTCATTGTCGGAGTCCTTTAGTCACGCGCCTTTCGTAAGGGGCGCAATCGTACTTCTTATTTTTGACGTACTTGATTTTATTCATTTGGTTGCTTGTGTCGGGCGAGATGTAGACACCTCCATTTTCCTCAGAACAGTCGCCAGCCCTGAGACCTTAAATGGTTAAAATCAATGGGAACCTGGGCTTGAGCGTTGATTATGTGTCTTGGAGGTCCTAACCTTGCAGGGTAGGACGGGCGGGTGGTCAGT
>ML791700.1:221597-248467 GCA_009831015.1 Picea engelmannii | reverse complement strand
ACCCTAGTTGAGATCTAGGGCCCCTAGTGCACTCTTGGGGTTCTTGGTTTGGGACCAAGTAGTTTGAGCCATGGAAAAGGACCCTAGTGAGGGCCCCCAGTGTATTACAGTTCAGATTGGACAGTTTTGTGTTGAGTTGTTTTCGTGTTTTTGTATCAGCACTACTCTTGTTGATTATCCTTGAGTCCTCCTTGGCAAACAGTCCACTTAAGATCATGGTTGAGATCAAACCCTTGGGGTTTTGATCCATGATCTTTAAATAGAAAATTCTGAGCATATTAAAAGAATAGCATCCATACATCAGGTACATCTTTATTTGCTAAAGGTAAGTACAAAATTTGTTTTAGTTTGAAATCTGCACTTAGTTTATATACATAAATTTTCTCTTCTGTTAAGAATCTTTTTGGCATGTTCATATTTATATTGTCTATAGTTTAACATGTTCAGATTTTAGCATCTACTTCATATTTTGTTTTAAAGTACCGATCTGCATGTACTGTAGAGTTTAATTTTGAAAAGATATCTCTATTTTATTTTCCCTAAAAATATAACATAGCCTTTCAAGCATTAATAGTTATCTACAATTTAGGCAAACAGGTGAATGCAAAGTCAGTTTAAATAATTGGTTAAGCATCATGAGCGCTTAACTTCTTGATAGAGGATTGCAAGTGTCAGCACAAAGTAGGTTGTGTCTTATTTTACTCTATATCTTATGGATTTTTTAATTCCTGTATTGGTCCCCAGTATTGCTTTAATGAAAAATGTCTTCTGAACTTTATTATGAATGTTTTCAGGTTAATGAACTTAGTACCATTATTGATCAACTCAACAAAAAGTGCAGTAGTCTTGCAGAATCAAAAGTTAGATTACAGGAAACTGCTCAAGATGCCACCGCACTGTCACCATTGACGACCTCTTGTTTCAGAAAGGCTATTGGAAAAAATTTCCAATACTTTAATCCTTATCTAAGCATTTTTTTGTGGGATCGAAAATAACAATAGATTCAAGGGTCAACAAGTCAATCAATCATAGGCGTGGTTGAGAAAACAAAGTTTCAAGAGAAAAAAAAATGCTATAGAGGAGGAGGTAACATCAGATCACATTGCAAGCCTCACATGGAAACTAATGGTCTTTAATTTAACAACAAGAACTTTTAATATGACAAGGTAAGAAGAAAAGCATAAGTATAAATGCAAAATAATTTATTTAAACGTCTTCTCAGATTTAACTTTGCAAGCTGGGACTTTGTATTCATCTTTACATAGGATTTATTTCAATGCAATTTAAAAGGAGAGTGAAACAAAAAAAGAAATGCAACATTGTTCCAAATCTCCATGAACATATAAAAATACAATACTATATTCTAGACTTCAATAATTAAATAGGGTATTGATCCTTTCTAGTAGGTTGGAAAGGAGAAAAAGTTGATGGAAATTCATGATTATCAGAAGGTTACAATACAGTTTATACAATTTTTCATAAAATAAATTATTAAAAAAACAAAACACAGTCAACATGCCAAAGGATGCACTCCATACACAGTAAGGAAAATTATATGTATATAAAATGATCGAAAATCTATTTCACTAATTAAGAGTTTATCATTTGTCATTACAAGGACTAATTTAACATCCATTGAGAACATACTAAAAAGATCCACTATCTCACCAGCCGCAGGGTGAACGCCGAAAGGCTTACGCCCTCATTTTAAACTAAACAGCGCACCAGTCGTGGATGAGGCCGTAAGCCTTTCGGCGTTCACCAGCCGCGGGGTGAATGCTGAAAGGCTTACGGCCTCATTTTAAAACTAAAATTTGAAAACTAAAATTTGAAAACTAAAATTTTAAACATATACATTTTGAAACAAAAATTTGAAGCTTACCTCTCCACGACCCGTGCGAACTCCGCTACCTCTCCACGACCTCGCGACCTCCCGGCGTCCTCCACCGACGCTCGGCGACCTCACAAGTTTACGCTCGACGACATCACAATTTTTCGAAAACATTCCAAATTCGATGCGTGGGTAATATATAAACCATCTTTCGGCCGAAAGATAGTTCGGCCGAACTAATGTTCGGCTGAACTAACTTTCGGTTGAAAACGTATTGCCGGAAAGAAAATATCCGGTCGACCAAATTTCTACACGCAAATCGAGGGGGCAGTTATTGCACCGTTCAATTTGACGTTTATTTTTTCGGTCGAAAAATAGTTCGACCGAAAATAATATCTTTCGGCCGAAATATATTTTTAGTTCGGCCGAAAAAAGGTTTTTCGAAATTGTGGAGACCTGACTGTCACGAAAGTGTAACCCACCTTCATGATTCCACCCTACTTTCTTCTTGCTTCACGAGCTCAAGACCCTAATTTATTCTTACTTCAGGGGCCCAAGATCGTAATTTATTCTTATTATATTTTTGGTTCCATGTTTTTATTTTATATTACTCACACACTCGTTCACCCCGTCACATCCATCTTCCCTGAAAACCCACTTCACTCCACACCTTTACCTCCCCCAACTCCATATTGAATTTTATATGCTAGTGTAGTATTTCCTTCTCACAATTAGGTCTTGGATTGTAGTTTAATCCTACAGAACCTACTGCGGTGTGCTCGAAAACAAGGAGACGCACCGAGTGGTAATGTTCAACAACATATATGCACTTTATTTGATACCTTTTTTATTATAACATATGAAAATGCTTCTAACAAGTTAAGTATCAAGGCATCACTATTTATATGTGCATCAAGGAATATGTTCTTTATAGGCGCACTAGTAAAAAACCCTCCACCCACCTGCCTCCCCTAATAACGTCCACTAGAAACATAGAAATGATAAATTGTTTGGGCAGATTTTGTAAAACCCTCCGCTATAAGGTGGTCTCCTTGCAGTGGCAATGTGTCACTTGAAATTCACCAAATTATCCTCTAATAAAAATATGATCAATTATAAGAACATTAGAGATTAATATCACCTATAAATATGTAATATAAGTTTGGTAAACAATCTACAAGTGAAATAAAGGGTAGGAATAAGAAACAAATCCACTTGAAGCACCAAACCCTAGCCTTAACATTTCACCAAATCTTGTTTTAATCCCTCAATGTAGTTTCCACATTTGAGAATTACCTTAAATCAACCCACAAAATGTTAGATAACACCTTAAAACTTAATCCAATAGGGTTGATTTTATTCCTCGGAGTTGAAGACCAACAATTAAGCATGAACTCGAAGATTAATTTGTTTAGGAAGTGAAACAATGTGTTAAATTTACACTAGACAATAAAATAAATCTAAAGAAATATTTTTCTCCAATTTTCACGGTTAAGTTTCCTTATAAACAACAAAAAATAAAAAGTTTTTATTTTTAGGGTTTTTGGTTGGTTGTTGGATATAGGACCTGTGCCTTTTTTTATTCAATTAGGGCTCATGGAGTCAAGAACTATGCCTCTATAAAAATTGGTCATTTTTTCCTTAAGGACAATGATAAGGGATTAGAACCCTAATGGTAGAATAATATCAAACCTAGATCCTAATCAACATAATCTAAGAGGACCAAAGACCTACAAGAAGGGATTACTCAAAGGAAAATCTTCACCGATAGAATCAATTATAAATTGAATAAAATATTAAAAACAATGGTTAAGAAACCAAAAGAAAAACAATACAACTAATTAAGCACTTACCCAAGCGAACAAGCGAAGAAGGAAGGAAGAAACCCTAAAACATGTCCTCTCTAAGCAATTAATTAACTCTTCAAATGGATTGATCTTGAAAGCTAGTAGAAGTCTTGAATCATCACAATAAATCTGTAATGCACCAAAAAGATAACCAAGTTCCAAGAATTGACACCAAACCCTCAAAAGGAAAATATTCTATTAGTGTAGTCACACATGATATCCAACAATTCACAATGATCTGGAATGAGAGTAACCCCTCTATTTACACGGGGGGATTCTACATAATTCTCTTTATTAATTTTCCCAACCTAAAATTAATCTAGGATGCCAACAAAGAATACTTGTCATCCACACATGACATGTGTAGAGGGTGCCTATCTATGCAAGAATAACTCAAATGTGCCTCACAGGATGTGCGTGACATACATGTACCACAAGAAGTGAAATTGAGTGAGCATATGTAGAATCATCTTTGATAGTAGATGACTAAAGTATGATGAATACATAAAACAAGGATCCATTCTTAGGAATATAATAATTGTGTTGTACATAGGTGTGACAACCTTTAGAGATTATACAAGGGGGTGAGAGAGATCGGTAGCTCCCTTAGATCATGTGTCCTAATAGATCCACCACAAGATGGTTGCATACCAACCCATATCATAAATAACTAACATGACGAAGAGTTACAAACATCAAGGGGTAGTTGACCATATCCATGAAAAAAAAACTCTGTATGGAAATGAGGACCAAAAAAACGGACCATGACCAACAAGATGGGGTTTGTAGACACTACATAGGACCCCAACAATACATATAACAACTAAGCATCGTCCAATACAATACATGAGCTTAGATATAACCACACTTTTGGCTCACCATAATACAATAAGCATATAATATTCTCATATAATGATCCACATCTAAATAAAAAAATATAGAATTCACTTTACAATAAGGCATATAATATTCTCATATAATGATCCACATCTAAATAAAAAAATATAGAATACACTAAAGTGAATTTCAGTTGCAACATGATAGTATGGATCAACTATAGTTGTATCTACCACAGGAAAGATTAAGTGACCTATACAAAAAGTTGAATCCTTTGATATATGGTCGAAGAAAATTGGGGAGAATCTATAATACGTTTGGCCTATGGACTTTGAAAAAAATAAATATTACACGATACTATGGATAAACTATAGTTGTATCTACCTCACGAAAGATTGAGTGACCAATACAAAAAGTTGAATATTTTGATATATGGTCGAAGAAAATTGGGGAGAATCTATAATAATTTTGGCCTATGGACTTTGAAAAAAAAATATTACTCACACTCTCCTTCACACTCTCCTTCTGTCCCTTTACGTCAAAGAACAAATTAAAAATAACTTTGCTTTCAAGTAATATAACACGAACGGTTAACTCTAGATTCTGTTCCTTTAGGTCAAAGAACAAATTAAAAATAACTTTTCTTTGAAGTAATATAACACGAACGATTAACTCTAGATTCTGTCATCATCTTCTGGTGTAATATTTCTTCATTTAATTCTTCCCCATACGTGGTGGGCATTGACCTTTGACATTTCCAAAAGTAGTGTGATTGTGATGTGAATTCAATAGATACTGGCTTTAGATACCATTACCCGAGTCATCCGACACGATTAGTGCGCTGTGCTCCGTGTGTTCAAGACCTTTCACCGTTCGTGATGATTAACTTTAGAAGACTTGAAAAAGGGTAACAACTGAGATAGTATTTTAGAAGAACTGAACTGAACAACTGGTTCATACATTTTCCTTTTACGAGATGCATAGAAAAGAAATGAACGGACGCATTCAAATCTTTACAAGTAAATATATATAAATCTTTACAAGTAAATATAAACAAGGAATTTGACCGTGAAAGTTTCACGGTTATAATCTATGATCATCATAGATTCGTCGGCGCCGCCACAACCTTTTGACACATAACATGGTTGTTGTAGTAATTATGTCACCTATGAAGACCATAGATTTGTCGGCGCCGCCAGAATCTTTTAACGTCATAACGTCGTTGTAGGTACGTCACGTCCAGGTTAAAAAATATACAATAACTCTATATTTCATTCGGAGAGTCAAAATACAGTACGATTGCTTCGACTTCAACATTATGGTATTGCACTTCAAACACAAAGGATCAAAGCAATATACCGCCTACAACAATGACTATTTTTTTAATCATAAAACAATACAACAGTTAATATTGACTGTATGCTAAAACAAATTTCTACAATTCAGTATTTCTAAAAAGTTGTAATCTAAACGTTTTGATTCTTTTCCAATAAAATTTTATGAAATAATATTTTTTTAGGATATTTATCCAAAATTAAGAACTTATGAGTTTACTTCCTACCACTGCATATGGTTGCGTTAGCATTACTTCATCTACTTCATTGTAGATATTCCGAAGTCTAATATTGAACTTGATTAGCAATGACCAATCCCAATTGTGACCTTTGACAATTCCCAATTCTGATTGTGACGTTAATTCATTAGATAATGTGTTTGAAAATGACAGAGACAACAGAGTCATGAAACAACAAGATGATTGGTTCCTATGAATCCATGACTTTTCAAGGTCCGAGGCACTCATACTTATCTTTGAAAAATGAAATATAAGTGTTGACCTAAGAACCGAAAGGACATGTCTCATCTTTAAGATCAACAACTCAATTTTTATCATTTTAAGATCAACAACTCAGCTTGTATAGAACATTAAGAAAAACCTTTGAACCACTAGAACCATACATATTCCTTGGTGCTGGATGCCAAGAAAACAAACAAAAGGAAACTATGGTCCTACACATTTAACATTTATAGAAATAAATATATTTAAGGAATCTAAACCTACCAAGGTCTAAAGATTTCTTCTTTCGAATTGCTTTATGCATTTATTAATGATGAGCACCATAAATCCGTTGGCGCAACCACAATCACTCGATAACATAACGTGGTCATTGTAGGTATTTCATGTCCATAGTAGAATACCGTCATCTTATAGCCATTGTCCCTCGTATCGATAAGGATTCATGCATGGAACTTTCTCATTTTAGAGAAAAGTTTTGTAGATGGTAAGTTATTTCAATGAATCTAACCATGTAAAATCATAATTTTGATAATGAAATTATGAAATGGAAAATTACAATATTGATAATTGATAATGAAATTATGAAATTTCAAAAATTTTGACATTTAAGATAGATTCATAAACCCCTTTGTATTGCAACTTTTCCATATTGAAATGTTAATAATTAGAATTTATAATTTCAAATGTCTTTCAAAAGTTGTATTGGAATTATAAAGAAAACTTACTAGAAATTAAGGTTCTTTTGCTAGAAGTGGTTATTGATTCCATTATTTCATTTAGTGAATGCATAAAGATAATCTCTTATGAAACTCTTTATTTGAAATGGATCCATAACAAACATTGAATTGTTTAATGGTTGCTCGCTAAAACGTAAGATGCTCTACAAAACTAAAAGATTCAGTATAGTTGTGAAGATGGGGGATATGAAGCTAATAATAAGGTTAGAAGATGTTGTTGAAAGTGTGAAGGGCTCCACAGTAGTTCAATCCACTACCACGCACCTCCCAAGTGTGGCATTGATAGTGTAAGCACAAAATAATTAAAATTAAGGAAAATAAGGTACACATAAAAGTGCAACCCTTGCATATGAGCACTACTAGAAAAAAGCAAAATTGTTAATTTGATAAGCAAAGACAAATATGAGGAAAAAAACTAGAAAAATTATGGGGCATGTCTCATCCTTCTCATTATTGAGTAGATTTTATACAATAGAGATTTAGCAAGCTAGAGGTTTGATAGAGTAAAATCTAACAAATGCCTAAGTGTTGTCTATGAAACTCAAAATAAATTCTTCCCAATGGTGAACATATATGCTAACTGGTCTCTAGATCCACAGAATTGAAGAGAAATGTCACCATTCTTGACAAGATCATCAATGAAGTGATAGTCAGTGTCAATTTGTTTTCCTTTTTGGTGAAACACATGGTTTCCAGTCAAAACATTTGTTAAACTATTTTCATAGAAAATAGAAGTTGACTTCTTCTCCACATGTTTAAGATATTTCAAGAGTATTCTTAGCCATACTACATGGCATGATGATATAATACCTACTACATATTCTCCTTCTACAAAAGATATTGAGACAATGGGTTGCTTCTTAGAATCCCATGAGATCAAATTTGTGTGTAAATGAAAAGTATATCTCAGTTTATTTTCCTATCATCAAGTGGATATCGGTGGCCACCCACCTTTTCCAACTGGATCAAAATAATTTTTTGGCAATGTTGGTAATTTACTATTTTTAGCAGTTTTTAACTTCCGAGACCATTTTGAGGGCCTAAATGAAGGTTTTTCGGGATATAATATCTCAATGATGGTTGAAGGCTTTTATCTATCCCCAAAAATGAATCAGATCAGCGATACCTTTCCAACGAGCTATTGTGATCCCCAAACATAGATTGTATGCAAAGTTACACCCCTGAGAAGTTGATACACCAAACTACCCAAAACGCGGTCCACAAAACTGTTGGATTTTCATCTTTCGGGGTTAGCGTTTTGGATTTTATTTATGATAAAAAGGCCTTTGTAGCCTCATTGTAAAATCATCTTCTCGTGAATTCGAGTAGTGGACACATGTCTTCTCAGAGATAAGATGCTACCATTCGAGCGAGTCTTTCACTCTGTATTTTTACAGTCTTTGTACATTTTTTCTCATTAATAGAAAATTGTGTATTATTGTATCTCTGTGTTTATGGTTGCACCTATGATACATTTCTGTTATGTTATTGGATATCAGATATATCTTTGTACAATTCTTTATTATATCTTTGATCTCATTTCTTGTCAAAAATAACACAGATCAGTGATATCAGAGCAAGATGCTCTTGATTGTTTTTAAGTGCATGCCCCCAACGAGGTCCAAGAATAGCAAGTTGGGTCTCAAAATTGTCTCTCTTGAGGAAAATCGCTCTCTCACACCCAAGAAACCGTCCATAGTGGAAGAAAAGAAAAACGATGCAGAAAAATATTTTATTAATCTGTTGCTTGAGCAAGCTCTCACGTGATAAAGGGACGAAATGATAGAGAATTTTTCCACATCCTTCAATGCTTGTTGATAATAGCGCGATAATCTTCATCAAGCGATCACTTTGGATGCACCTCGCCTTTCAAGGTACAGGTTAATTTTAATATTCCCATATTTGAATGTGGGATAGATGCAGATTCCCTAGACAAATGGTTAAATGTGCTAGAAGGTTATTTCTTTGTTCAACATTTTTCTGACAGGGAAAATATCACCTTCTCACTTCTTAAGGCTCTCCCCCATGTAAAACATTGGTGGGAAAATTACTGGGATAAAAATTCCACATAGGAGTCTGGAATATATGGGGTTGATCCCACTTAGGATTTTTTTGTGGATGTAGTCAAGGAACAATATTACCATGTTGGAAACTATGAAGACCAGTACATGAGATGGACCACACTAGGACAAAAGAGGGGCCAAGTAGTGTCATAGTTCACCAACACCTTCCATACCTTGGACAACAAGTTGGGTATCAAATACTCCGAGCGACATTTGGTTATTAAATACTGCAGGGCTCTACACAAATACATCCAAATTGAAATTGATTTTTTGGATATCTCATCACTCGGTGTTGCGTATTGATATGTTGTTAAAATTAAGTAGAAATTTAGGCACCAGAACAAACAAGAGTTTGTATCTGCAAATACACAAAAAAAAAAGTATGAGAAAGAGGGCCCTAACAAATAACTTTCTGAAAACCAGTCTAAGCCACATGAAAAGAAGGGTCACGAGAAGACAAAGAAGGACACCGAAAAATAGTGCGATTTCCACAAAATCCTCCGGCACAACACCAATGAATGTCTCTCAAAACATTCATTGGTGGTCGAGATCAAAGACAAGGAGCCAAACCTTGATTTAGAATATGATTATGAAATTACAGGTAAAAGATCGTTCATCGATGTAGACCCCACTGCTATTTTCATGATGACAACAATTCAACCAGAAGAACCAATAAATCCAGAAGAGGGGGAGCACCTTTCTCATTCACATATGTGGGTGAAAGGGACCCTGCTGCATTTTATTATTTATAGTGGAAGCCATAATAACCTCATCTCAGCAGAGGTCATCAGACAATTGGGATTGTCAACAAAACCACACTTGCAACCATACCACATTGGGTGACTTCTCCAAGGATGATATCTTCATGTTAGCCAGTAGTGTCAATTTTAATACAACATCCAGCCCTTCAAAGATGACGTATTATGTGATGTTTCCCCACTATATGTTTGTGATGTTCTCTTGGGCCAGCCATATATGTGGAAGTGACATGTTGTTTATGAGTCTCGACTCCATAATGTCATTGTTACTTTGATATCTAGAGGATACCATAGGTAATTCCCACTATTGTCCCACCTAAATAGTGCCTCAAGGTAGTATATCATACTACAAAATTCAACTTCTTCATATTCTGTTGAAAGCATGAATAGAAGAACACCATTGTAGCCTCAATCTAAGAATATTCTATTCAACATGAACAGGTCAAAAATATTGCAGAAAAGTGTAAAGATTCCTTATACACACATTCATATCATGTATCCAGACTGGTTAAAAAGGTCCAAACCTTCCATCCATAGGTTTGTGACAACCTTCAACAAGCTAAGCAGCGCAAATTCTCCAACAATGAAAGCAACTCAACAAGATGCAGATTCAACAAATGTTTTTGTCTCTCCCCTGGGAAATCAACTACCATTGCTTCCTAACGAGAGAGGATTGATCTGAGTGGTTATCTGTGACCACCCACCTTTTCCAAATGGCTTAAAACATTTTTTTGGCAATTTTGGTAATTTACTATTTTTAGCAGTTTTTAACTTATGGAGCCATTTTGAGGGCCTAGATGAAGGTTTTTTTGGATTGATCTTCTCATTTAAGGTTGTAGGCTCTGATTGAGCCCCCTAAATGAATCAACTCGACAATACATTTCCAACGATCTATCGTGCACCCCAAACGAAGATCGTATTCCAAAGTTATGCTCCCGTGAAGTTGATACACCAAACTACACAAAACGAGGTTCAAAAAACTATTGGTTTTTCATGGTCCGGGGTTGGGGTTTTGGATTTTATTGATGATACAAATGCCTTTAGAGCCTCATTGTAAAATCATCTTCTTGTGAATGAGAGTAGTAGACACATATCTTCTTAGAGATAAGCTGCCACCATTGTGGCTAGTCTTTCACTCTGTATTTTTACAGTTTTCATACATTTTCGCTCATTAATAGAAAAAAGTGTATTACTCTATCTTTTTGTTTATTGTTGCATCTCTGATACATTTATTTTATATTATTGGATATCCAAGATATTTCTATACAGTGCTTTATTATATATGCTCTCTCATTTTGTGTTGAAAATGATATGGATCAGTAATTGTATGTGTATCATGAAACTATGTTGTCTTCAGAAGTTGTGTACCCACACTAAACCTTAAAATTATTTCTTCCAGCCACGTCATTCTGATCCGAGGTATATTTGGTAGTGAACATCCTTTTAATTCCCTATTGTCTACAAACAATTGTAAACTCCTCTGAGTCATAGTCTCCTCCTCCATCTAACCTGAGTAATTTGACATATTTTCCATTCTATTTTTCTGCTACAGTTTTAAATTATTTGAACTTTGTGAATGTATCAATTTTTTTTTTTAGCAAATAAACCCAAAATTTCCTCCTAAAATCATCAATGAACCTTAGAAAAAAAAAATTCCGCTAATGCACTAAGTTTTCGTGGGTCCACATAGATCTATGTGAACTAGATATAGATACTCTTTGGCTCTATAGGAACTTGTTGGAAACATGTCTCTTTGATGTTTTTCAAGAATGCATCTTTCACAATAGTTGGTTTGTTCATTCAATACAGGAAATCCGTTAATGATCCCAAAATATCTTTTAACGACAATGGTTGAGTTATTTTGCATGAGTTATTTTACCATTTAGGCATTGAATGAAATATGAAGAATTAAAGAGGAAACATAGTAACCATTATTGAATATAAAACTCTGAAAAATAAGTAGGAAGAACAACAAACCATAAACAACAAAGTGATAATGGAGTTTGGTAATCTCGCCTACGTCTCTGGGCCTTTGTCTAAGTGGGTGAGGCTTTCTTATTTATGTTCAAAGATTTAAACGTACATCATAACAGTTTCGAAAGGATCATGAAATGATTTGGTCGTTTTCTACCAGATCTCAGGAACCCAACAAAACTGATGGCACTGAAAACAGATTAACGAAGCTCCCAGAAATGGCTCACAAAGGTGCTCTCCTCAATGGCTTCCCTGCATAAAAATGGCTTTGGATAAAAAATTCTTTAGCATTTTCCTATTTTGAACCTCTTTCCATGGCTTCAAGAGAATCTAGTTTATATAGTACTGAAGTGGGTAACAACCTCCCAACTTCTCCCCAAGATCTGGGCTAAAAAAGGGCCTAATATTAGCCAAAATCTCTCAAAATTGTTGAGAAAATCAATAAAAATAATTATACAGAGTTTAAAACCCAATTTTGCAAATATGTAGGGTGAAAACCATGGTCATCTGATAGCCTCCCATGTTTCCCTGATCTTCCTGAGACTTTGGTTCATCCCTTAATCTCTTCCGCTTCTGGGTCCTAATCATATGGCTGGTCCATGTGACCTCGGGCTTACCTTCCACGTGCAAACTATTAGACTATCATATCCCCTAGTCTTCCTCCTTGGTCAACGGGCTAGTGCGACCGACTGGGCACTAACCCATTTACACACTAAGTCTGGAGGAGTTTGGATCATATGTTATCCCAACGCGAGATACATTGAAACTAGGGGTTAGATCCACATATCCATGTTCAAAAATACAATACAAAGGAGTGGGGTCATATTGGTTTGGTTGTATTCATATGTCGGAGGCTAGGGCTAGACCCCATCGCTTTAGTCCACTGAATGAACCTATATCACAATTTAAATATATATAGAAACATATAATTGTAAGCAACACAGTGCAGGCGGGCTGGTAGCCTTGCCCTTCCAAACCATTTTCCACATGAACAGGAGGTCACGGGTTTGAACACGGTGAACTCCAACTTATTTTCCCCAAAAAACCGAACCAATAAATGGGTGCCACATGGCAGCCCATGACTGGACCACATGGAAATGTACCATTCGCTAAATAAATTCCACGTGTCATATGCTGATTTGGCCACCTATCAGCTATCATGCCCAGTCAACAACCTACCAACTCACTGCCACTTCAGTTTTATGCCCGTATAGCCTGTACAGTCAATTGCCACATCAAAACTGTACTGACTGTACAGACTGTACAATCAACATCTTTTTTTGCCTCTTTGACTAAATGAATAGATCGTGATATCTTTCGCATATGATGTCTATTTGAGCTCATTCAAGTTTTGTTGGGTTCATATCGACATGGCCTACACACATGTCCATTTTGAATCCATTCTGATAACTTTTATTTTTAGGCCTTCCTGGACCCATTTTGGTCATGAGATCTAATTCTAGATCACACCTCCCCACTAAATACTTTTTGGTCCTCCAAAAGGTTATTGACTAGTCATAAGGTGTAGGATAGGCCACCTTACTTGTTCCCTATCTTTAAACTCTATCATGTGCACCTGTCTTATCAAGATCAACTATAAAACAACCATGATAACTGACAACATATTGTTAGCGACTTATACTCTGTCACATCTTATTCAAGCCACTATCATCCATGTTGACAACATTACTAATGATAACATACAAAATATGAATGCAATTAAGCTAATATGTTTGTAATACTTGCATGACATTACCTTATCTTGAAGCAAAGTGTGATTGATCTTCCATTCTACAATCATCTCCTGTTCTTTCTTACGATCAATTACTTGATTTGAAACAATTATAGGTGTGTTTCTTGCATGAGTTGCATTTCTTAGTTGTTCCATTGTTTGAAGAGATTGATTTTCTTTTAAATGATGACCATCTACTACATATTCTTTGCCTGATTTGATTAAGTGCTATCGATTCTTTTCCCTGTATAATATTTCTTTACAATCATACAAGTAAGGACTACATAAGACCATTCCACATTCATTGATTGGCACCACATCCCATGTTACCTCATCCACAAAGTTAGATGAAATTGCAAATTTAAATGTGCATTTCTTTGTTATGGGAAATTTGTGATTATTTCTTATCCATTTAAATGAGTAAGGCTTATGATGCATCTCAGTGTTTAATCTCAATTATTTAACCAATTCCTCTAAAATAAAGTTAGATTGAGATCCACTATCTATCAATGTGTCAACCTTAGTATGGTTAATTATGACCCTTATGTGAAACAATTTACTTCTAGAATCAAATCCATCAACAATTTTACCTGCCAAACCAACCAATGGGACTTTAGATTCATCACTCGAATCTGATCCCAAGTCTATTGGTCGCGTTGCTTCTGCAACTATTTGCCTCCCTTTTCTTTCTTTGAACCACTTCTCTCTCTTCCCGGGATGAAATTTCCAATGATGGTCCTCATAATGTCCTCATTTCTTGCAATTCTTTCAAGAGGTATTCTCTTCCTTTCTTGCCACTAAATTTTATTTCTTCCCATTCCACTTCCTTTTGTACTCTTTCCTTAAAGATGATTCCCCTGATACACCAAACCTTGTTTTCCCTGCCTCAATGTATGCAACTTGAACATAAATCTCATCAAGATTAGTAGGTCCAAACATAAATATAGTGTTACAAATATGTGCAGGTAAACCTCCTATACACTTCATAAGAGTTTCTTGGTTTTGTAAAGGAATATCTAACATCAATGCCATTTTACAAAATCCATCTATGTATTCTTGCACTGTTTGTCCTTTTCTTAGTTTAATACCTTTCCATTCAATTAAATATTTCTCTTTATAACCCAAAGGATAGAATTTATCTCTAAGTGTAGAAATAAATTTTTTTGATGATGGAAATATATTACCCACTTGTTGTGTGCCATTTTGCAACTTGATTTGCCACCAGATGAGTTTTGTGCCTACAAGTCTAAGCGATGCTAACTTGATTTGAGTTGCCTCATCCTTGATTTGTTGTACAGTGCAATAAACCTCCATCTGTCTCACCCAATTATCAAGTCTCTCTGCATTTAATTCACCATCATACATGGGTAATTCAAATTTTACATCAATATTAAGTAAGTGCATTTCTTGTTTATGTTAATGGACATGTTTTCTTGCAGTGGATTTAGAAATTGAAATTGAAGAAGAAGAAGTTGATGGAGAAGAAGGAGGTGAAGGAGGAATTTGAGGAGGATCCTCTACTTTTTCACTTTTGACCTTTGAGGATTCACCTAGAGCCGGTCACATTCGTTCCAGGTAATCTTCTTACAAAACCTTCATCATCTTCGGCAATGCAAAGAAAGTCTTTCGGAATTATTTCTTCTCATTATAAAGTTCCTCTTCAGATGACATATTCTCACTTTTAGAAGTTCTCTTTCTCGATCCAATATTAGGATTTTGTTCAACAATATATCCTTTACCATGATTCATCCTTTCTCTGGTAATCATGCAAACTCAAAAACCAACTGTCAGCTAGCTCTGATACCACTTGATCCAAAAAGATCTTTTAACAACAATGATTGAGTTATTTTTCATGAGTTATTTTACCATTTAGGAATTTAATGAAAGAGGAATAATTAAAGAGGAAACATAGCAACCATTAATCAATATACAACTCTAAACAATCAACATGAAGAACAACAAACCATAAACACCAAAGTGATAATGGAGATCGACAATCTCGCCTACATCTTCGGGCCTTTATCTAAGTGGATGAGGCCTTGTTATTTATGTTAAAATCTTTAAACGTACATAATAACAGTGCCAAAATGATCACAAATTGATCTGGGCGTGTTCTACCAGATCTCAAGAACCCAACAAAACTGATATCACTTAAAACGGATGTGCAGAGCACCCATAAATGGCCTCCAAAGGTTCTCTCCTCAATGGATTCCTTGCATAAAAATGGATTTGGCTCAACAATTATTCAACATTTTCTTGTTATGAACCTATTTCCATTGCTTCAAGAACCTCTAGTTTATATAGGCCTGAAGTGGGTAACAACCCCACAACTTCTCCCCAAGATCTAGCCTCAAAAAGTGCCCAATATCCCCCAATATTGGCCAAAATATCTCAAAATTGCTGAGAAAATCAATAAAAATCATTATACATAGTTGATAACCCAATTTTTCAAATATGTAGGGCACAACCTCTTTTTTTGCGAGCCCCTGGTCACCTGGGCGCCTCCCATGTGGCCTTGATCCTGCTGGTGCACTGGTTTATCCCTTAAGCCCCTCTGCTTTTGGGTCCTGATCAAATGGTTGGCCCATGTGGCCTTGGGCTTAAATTCCACGCACAAAATGTTATACTATCATGGCCCTTAGTATAGCACCCTGTTCGATAGGATAGCCCGAACGACCAGGTCCTAACCCCTTTACGTGCTAAATCCGGAGGAGTCCGGGTCATATGTTATCCCAATGTGATATATGTCGAAACCGAGGGCTGGAACCACATATGCCCTTCCCAAAATACAATACAAAGAAGTGGGGTCATATTTCTATGGTCGTATGCATATGCCAGGGACTGGGGCTAGGTCCCATCCCTTTAGTCTGCTGAATGAACCTATTTTTCAATTTAAATATATATAGAAACATATAATTGTAAGAAACATAGTGTGGGTGCACTGGTAGCCCTTCCCTGCCTAACCATTGGCCACCTAAATCGGAGGTCATGGTTTCGACACCGGTGGGCTCCAACATTTTTCCCAAAACAAACGAATGAATAAATGGGTGCCACGTGGCAACCCATGAATGGACCACATGGCACCATACCATTCATCAAATAAATTCCATGTGTCATACGTTGATTCATCCACCTGTCAGTTGGTGTGCCCAGTTAGCAACCTACCAACTCACTACCACATTAGTTGTATGGTCGTATGACCTATGCAATCAACTACAACTTCAACACTGTACGTACTATACAGACTCTACAGTCAACATCTTTTTTTGCCTATTTGACGAAACAAATAGATCGCGTTATCTTCCGCATACGACGTTTGTTTGATCCCATTCAATATATGTTGGGTTCATATCGATGAGGCCTACGCACACATCTGTTTTGAAGCCATTATGAGAAATACTATTTTCAGGCCTTCTTGGAGCCATTTTGGTCCCGAGATCAAATTTTGGATCACTTAACCATTAATGTTTTTTGCAAGAGACTAAGACTCCTAAAAGGTAGGTGACCATACCTAATATGGCACAACCAAGTCTCATCTATGCTTGAGACATTGTGTGCATGTGAGTTTGACGTGTTTCGACTTGTAAGATTCAATGTGAACATTATTTTCTTAACTATTTGAATACTTCCAACAAGTCTTGTAATAGGTGGCTTATCTAATATAGTGTATCTGGAGTCTTTGAATCTGACATCATAACCATTTTGAATCAATTGTACTATACTTATTGTATTATGTCTAAGATTGGGTACATAGAAGACATCAATAATTTTTTTATTCTCATTTTTCTTGGTTAAGGCTTACACAACACCTTTTCCTAATGAATTGACATTATAATCATATCCTAAAGTAATTTCATAATGAATAAAGCTATTAATGTTAGAAAAGAACCTTTTGTTACCTATCATGTGATTGTTGCAATCGTTGTCTAGCATTCAAGGATCCTTGTTGTGATCTTATTTAGTGATTTGACATGATATGAACATTGTCTGATATGTCCCTTCTTCAATGTTGGAGATATTTGCTCTTCCCTTCTTCATATACAACTATTTCATTTTGCATTAACTTTGATAGTGAGAATATTTTATGTAAAAGTAACATTGGAATTTAGATTTGTCTTTCCATCTTCTGCTTCTTCCCTCGAATGTCGAGAGTATTTAGGCTGATTTAATTGTTCTAACTGTTCTAGTGTTGTTATTCATTTTCCTTGATGACTACCTTTGCCTCTTTGATATTTTCCTTGTTTCCTCTACCTCTTCCTTTACCAATTAATTCTTGAGTCTTGAAGGAATGTTCCAAGGATTCATCTCCCATGTGAATTTTTTATTCCTGAGGCAAAAGGGGATGGATCATTTCTTCGATTGTTAGTTGATCTAGATATTTGGACTCTTCTATGGAAAAGAAAACCATTTCAAATTTCTTAGGTAGGATTTTGAGAACGTTTTCAAGAATTTTTTGATACTCAAAATTCTCTCAATGAATCCTAAGTTGATATATAACTCCCATCACTTTGGTCATGAACTTGTCAATGTTCTCTGCCTACTTCATTTTCAAGGCTTTAAACTCTCTCCTTAGGGTTTTAATCTTTATAGCCTTCACTTTTTGATTACCTTGATATGCTAATTCCAGGATATTCAAGGCTTGATTTTCACTATATGCACCTATTACCTTGGGGAAAATCGAGTCATCCCTTAAACTCTAGATAAAAAACTTGTTCTTTTTTTCCTTTTTCCTCAATTCTAAAAACTAATTTATCTATACGTTAGTCATGCCTTACAAATTTTCTTGATTAGGATCTAAGAAACCATTCTCCACTAGTTACCAACATCTATGTCCTTGCATGAACGTTTTCATCCTTCGAGACCATAACCCATAGTTCTTTCCAACAAGAACAGGTCCATGTGTTTTCCCTATATTACTTTTTGAAGCCATTATAAATCAAAGAGTGTTTTCCCTAGATTACTTGTTGAATCCAATAGAAATCAATCAAAGAAAATGTGTGAATTTTTTTTCCTTATTTCTCCATCTTTTACCTTTGTCCATTTATTTTAATCCTCTATTTCCCTTTTTATTTTCTTGTCTCATTTAAATATCATCCATATCCTAGTTTTATGATTTTAATATAGAAAAAGTTATCACCGAAATATACAAAATGACTTTGCAGAAAAATAAAACAAGTTCAATTTTTAAGCCAAACACATTAAATATTTTTTTTCGAGCACCTCTTAACCATAGACCGAGTAAAATATAAAATTTGTCCAAATTGAAAATAAAAACTCCAATTCACCTCCTTATGACAATGCCTAGGGCTCGTTTCTTTGAGACCCTTGACATAATGAAACTTGGCTTTGGCTCTTCCACGTGTTCTATAGATCCTAGCTCCTAAAATTTCTATCTTCCATGATCTATCTAGATAATGATCTATTTTCTCTCCACTCTGTGAAAGGTCTTATGAACCTACTTCAATACAATGCTAATTTGATAAGAATATACAAAGATGAGGAAAAGAACTGGGAAACTTATGGGGCATAGCTCGCCCTTCTCATTATTAAATAGATTTCCTACAATAGATATTTAGTAACCCTAGAGGTTTGATAAGTCAAAACTAAAAACTAGCTAACAAATTTCCATAAATAGAAAAAGATTAAACCAACTAATCACCCAACTAACTAATATATGCATACTTGGGCTTCTAGTTGATCATAGAAATAAACTCATTTACAACATCTCCAAAGGGTCTATTCAGAAAAGAAGAGACAGAATGCATAAACAAATTCTTAAGTTTGTAATCTATAATTTTCTAGGAAGCCAAAATTCCATTGTAATTCTTCAATTTCTAGGAAATAATCCAAAACATAGAAATTTAATGTTGAATTGTTTCCTTTTATTTTTCTCTTTGGCAATATATATGTATATGGTGTATTATTTCCCATTGTTTGTGGTTCTATATATATTTTCTTTAATTCTTATGCTAATTCATTCTAGCACCACAAATTAAATACCTAGTCTACTTTTAGAACACTAGAAAACGATGTGATTGTTACCTATGTTAACAATTGCATAATCATTGACTTTAATTTACTTATGTCCTTTATGAAAAGCACATTGTACAACCTGATTTTCCTCTAATTAAATTACTAGTGAAACCTACTACTCAATTCTTGAGCTTTGTCTAAACCATGAGCCATAGCCCAAAATAACATCCTATCCCATATGTAAAATGAAGGGTATACCTCCTACAATAAGCGAGTTGTTCTATGAAAAAAAATAATTAAAAAAAAAACATATATATAAAGTTGTTCCATTTAAGCCCGGATTGTTGAATTTCACCTAAGGAAATGCTCATACAAACTAATGAGTATGTACTTATTTTATATTTCATTGTTTGAGTTAGCAATGGATAGAACAAAATGTGTAATTCATCTTGTTATCATTTCAGTTTTATATTAGTAGAGTACATTGGCATAGTAAAAATAGAGTGGAATCATTCTTTGCTGGTTATTTATCTTCGAATTATATGAAATCAATCGAATCCTTGAAATCGGAACTGGAACATATCCATTCATCCATATGGTGAGTAGCAATTCAAGAAGTATGATTTCCATCTAATTGTGATTGTAGAGAAACTGCAGCTTTAATTCTAGAATGAAGGAGTGATGTTTGTGAGATAAAGAGCATACATAGTCCATAGCCCTATTTTTTTATTGATCGTATGGTATCAAACCCCAAGTTATAAACCACTTAGTAAACAACATGTATGGTAAATATCCATATTGGTTGCGAAGAAAGTGAAGAAGTAGTGCTAGACGGCCTAGAGAGGACAAGAAATAAAATGTGGCAATAATTTCTCATGATCAATAACATGACAAAGAAGAACCAAATGCTAGGTTTACTAGGTTAGAATAAAACATTCTTTCATTGATAGAGATGGTACCACAACTGTTGGTAACAAAGGATAAGGAAAGACATTGTATACACACTGAGCATGTAGAAGAAAAATCTCATCAAGAAGATTCCACAGGTGAGAATATTTTAGGATTTTGTAATAAGAACTCTCTTCCTTCATATTCTAATGTTCCATTTGATTTTGAAAAAAAACATGAAAAATCAACTTATGAGGGTCAATTGAATGCTCAAAAGTTGAAGAGCTAGTTGAATCATTTAGAAGTTTTTTTTGACGTTTATCAAATCAAAGAAACACAACATATTTATTATTCTCATTTAAATATGGTTCGATATGCTTTGTTCTCGTGGGAGAGATTTGTGGATGCACTAAAGCTAGGTAGAAATCCCATGGGGACTTTGCCTTGTTGATGAGTATCTTATCATGTTCATTCATAAAGGGGATTTAAAATTGTGAAAAATAATGTCAATATATTGTAGGTATTGGGGGGAGGGGATAGAAGCATGGTATAGAGGGATTTATAGGTATTTTTGCGGTATAAAAAATGTTAGCTAGTAAAAATAGGGTTTCTCATTGCAAATATGTATTGGGAGGGGGGTTAAACAAATCGATTTTTGGAGGTACTTATCAATATCTAGTGATGAATATAGGGTATAAAGAGGTTTATAGGTAGTGTGGGGATATTAATAATGTTATATTGAAAAAATATTTTTTTTATTGGAAATATGTATTGGGAAGGGGGTTCAACAAAAGGATTTTGGGAGATATTTATCAATATCTAGTGAAAATAGGGGTATTATTTAGTATTTCATTAAAACATGTTCTATGTCATGGGGTCATTGAGTGAAGTCCCTATGAAAAATCTCATGCTTACAAATGGGAGGATTTAAGTGAATTATTGAAATAACAGTTTTCCTCAGAAGCTTCTAACTAGGGAAAATAATGAGGATCCACACTTATCTTAAAGAGTAGTAACCTTGGAAAATTTTACTAATTATCAAAATGCCAACCATATAATGTTTCATGATGTTTTTTGTAAAATTTTTCAAATTTCTAAGGATTTTATATAGTTTCTATAAAACAAATTGGTGGTTTTCAGAGTAAAATAATTTTATATTATTCAATTTGGGAAAACCATTTTATAAACCAAGGAAATTAGTGAGTCTTTTTTTGGGGGAAAACATGAAAAATTAGCTTGCAATTGAAATTTATCCCATATGTGAATGGTTTATTTCAATGGATAAGGGTTTATACTCAACGATAAATATGAATGAAGGTTTATACCTAGGGTGAATTTAAATGGTGAAGGGTTTCTATTATATAGTAAATATGAGTAGAGGTTTACACTTACCGTGAATTTGAACAAAGGTCTATACTCTTTCATGAATTTGAAGAGTTCATAGAATATGTTTAGTTTTGATGTGCATTTGAATGGATAAATTTATACCTTCAGTGAATTGGAATGGAGTTATACTTGCAATGAATTTGAATGGAATGGAGGGGAAGTTTAAAATTTGATCAATGGTCTTTTATGATTCATAAATCGGGTATATAAATTCCTTCGCTTAGTTATTTTGTTTTCATTTTAATATAATAAATTCACCACATAATCGAAAACCTCAAATTGTCAAGGGGAGGCCCAACAAAATCACCCTAGAGTCTTTACAAAAATATTAAACAAATTCCAAAAAAGGAGAGAAGAGAGATAAGGAAAACTCCAAACAAGGCTAGAGGATTAAAGAGATATAAGAAAAAATAACTAACAATTTCTCCCTAATTAGTCTACAAAATAAATTGGATATCAAACCCATCAAGGAGGAAATCGATAACATAATCAAGTTGGATCATGAACGTAAAAAAAGATCCTTGAACCTCATATTTTTTGGTATAAAATAATAGCAATACAAGGACATGCTAGGAATAGTAAAAGAAGAACAAAAAAAATAAATCCCAAATTGACACAAGTTACCTCATAGAAGAAAATATGATAGCCAAAATAATCAAACATAAAGGTTGGTTGATTTGTCTCAAAGTAAGCTATAATGACCATAAATATTGCATACTCAGTTAATATCCAAGATTAAAATGATAAGGAATATGTGTAAATCAAGACTTCATTCTAGAAGTTGAAGTTGAATTAAGGAATAAAGTTCAAAAGTTAAAATAAGCCATGAAGGGAATCAAACGAGAAATAATTAAAAATCAAAAAGCTATTTTAGGTATAGGAATTTGGGACACTCCAGATCGTAGGCTTTTCATGGTACAAAGGTCCTATGTCAAGTTGGATCCTGTCTCATATTGATATTATTTTTCTAGTTAAAACATGGGAGCATGAAGAGTCTAAGGTTCCTAACATTGAAGTTTTTGTCTTGTGGTCAACACATAACAAGAAATCCTATGGAAAAGAGATTGGAGGTATGGTCTATTATATTAAAAACAACATTTATCCTAACATTCAACTTCATAAGATAGTTACTCTCAATCAATACATTTATGTAGAAATATGAGAATCAATGCTAAGAAGATTTATTTATCATTTTTTATTTATTTCACACCTATTAATTGTAAGTTTTATAAGAAAATTAATATAGATAAAAATTGTTCCTATAATACCCTAAAAAATATATTTATATTATGAGAATTGAAGGTAATATCCTCTTGCTAGGAGACTTTAATGCTATAACTGGAACTAACCAAGCTATTATTTTAAGCAATTATTCGAACTTTAATACTCTATTTATATATGAGGACCTTGTTTGAGCTAATATATAAAAAAACAAAATTTAAACATCTCACAATAAATTGTTTGGTACCATGTAACACCACTTTCCTAAATCCTTGATTATATGTAATTAATAATAGTTAATGATTTCCATGCAATGGCATGTGAACAATGTAAATGCATTGTTATTTTAATTAAGAATGGCAACAACTGACTGTGGGGGTGAAGCCTTCAGTACCCTCCATGATACCACAAGAGGAAAAGGTGATGAAACCTATAGAGAGGTTTTTCATGCTAAAGATGGACCAAACATCCTTGCTGATAATATATAATATTCAAATGATTTTCCTCAGCTCTCATTTTAAAGAAAATCAATTAATGAGGAAGGATGGTAGTTGGGAAACCAACTACCCGAAATAAATCTAGGCATGGGAGATCGTGAGAGGGTAACTAAAATGGTTAGTGAAAGGTATCACATGATACCATTTATGCATATCAGATCGACCCATGGGTTTCCTTCTGATAGAAAGAAGGGGACATATTGATAACCTTCCCTAATGATGCATGCAAGAGAAACACACGAGTGTTGATAAGAGAACAAGAATACAAGTTTGGGGAGATAGTTAACTCGAGAGGGTTTGGATGGGGTAAAGAGGATGGACTGTGTAAAAACATAGTAACACGAAAAAAAGATGGAGCTCTAAATCTTATATGGGAGAATCCAAAGACCCAAACTAAGTTTGGAATGCTGCGAGCTTGATACCAAGAAGGTATCTAACAAACGTCATTAAGTCCTGAGCTAGGTGAGTGTGAGAGTATCTCTACCTAGAGTGGTGTAAAGGAGAATGTCCTTCAAAAATTGTTGAGAATCAAAGAGAGATATATTCCCTGGTGGTATCATGGCTTTGCACAGGGGTGGCTTGTTGTCGAAGTCATCAAGCATGCAGAGCCTATGGTTGGGTGGACAGGAGAACAAACCCAATTAGTTGGCTGAAAACAAATCAAAATAGATAAGTATTTATCACTCTGTGTAGCTTAATTGGGAGTTGAGTTGTACGCAAAACCATATCTACATCACACTTACATCAATTTCCCCATAGGTAAAACAATCACACAATGTGGAAAATTTAAGGATGTGGTGAAAGATGTGGCCCAACAAGAATTCTATTTAAAAAATGAGGAGATAGAAAACCCCAATTCAATCATATGGGAGATTCATCCCAAGACATGATAATTTATGACAATGAAAATTGAAACTCAAGAGTGGTGGAGAAGGATCGTTAGAGAGCCTTGTTTTTGGGTATGCAAGAGAAGGGATGAGTAAAAAGTTGAAAAATACAAATTTCGGGAGAGCAAGCCTTAGACTGATGATCTAATACCTAATGATGTAATCTAATGATCCACATCTAGAAAAAAAAACTATGAACGAGAGAAGGAAAACACTATCTCACTAACCCCAATCTTTTTTTTTGAAAATAGATTTATAATAGGTCCACCAAATATTTAAAAAAAAATTAAAATTAACTATCTAACTATTTACATACATCTCGAACACTAAACACTATTTAACTAAATACATACCTCCAAAGATCAAATATATAACTAAATTGCATTCGGAGTGGAGGAATAATAGAAAAAATGTACATCTCGAACACTAAACAATATTTAAATAAGTGCCTAGCTCCAAAGATAAAATATGTAACTAACTTGCATGGGATAAGTGACCTCATAAGGGAGTTTTTCTGATCTATATTATATACATCTTCCACATAGACAAGCATAATTTTAGAAAATAACATGCCGTAGAAATGTTAGGCTCAATTGTGCATTATGTTTATTTTGGTGCACTAGTGTTTTGTGTTTCTTTTGATGTACTATTTCTTTTATGACTATTTTATTGCACGCTTTGTGTCACTTTTGGTGTACTATTTATTTTGTGACTATTTTAATGCACCATTTCCTCTTCTATATAGATGGGAGAACCATGTATTCTTATCTAGGGGTGAGAAGAATTATGATGCTCTTATTTGGTAATTCAATGTTTTATATATGGCTTTATGTGCATTATGTTTGTATTAATATTGAATACTTATGTTCAATTATAGTTCTTCTATACTATTAATGCATTGTTTTCCCATTTTATATAAGGTGATTTTCTGGTCAAACCTTTACGAAAACCTAATATTCAAACAAACACCTTGATAAAATGTTTGCAAAGAGATATACAAATACTATTACAACCATTTTTAAACTTTCTTATAAAAGTTTTATTTTTTTAATCCCCATACATTAACAACATCTCGTAAACATTGTTTTTTTAGAATTGTCTAATAATAATATATGGAAATATATTATTATAATACATAAAATATTTAAATGAAATTTAATGCTCAAAAGCAACAAACATACCATTTGCCAACTTTGGAAAATTAAAAACAACCAGCAATGATCCAAACTTCCTAACAAATACGCTCGAAACATAATTTCATAAGACAACAATTGAACTTCATTTGAACGTTGTCAGGAAATAATATACATTTTATTGCAAACAAAATGTTCAAAATATTCCTATATAGGTTTCGACCCTTGTTCTCCTACTTGGTCTGAGAATGGTGTTGGAACACTGCGATGGGGTGAATTAATATGAACACAATTAGTACTTTTAGTCACAATATAAAACCTGCAATAATGTTTAATAGTTTCTCATTATCATTGAATATATGATCAACACCATAATTAAATGTATAAACATCACATAAACAAAGTACACCAGAATTTTACATGGAAACCCAATTTGGGAAAAAAACACGAAATGTTTTTCTTATTTATGAAAGAGAATAGTCATTGGAAGGACCAACTTTCTATTTCTCTAGCTACAACTGGAATGAGGCTCGAACCCCTTATTTACAGACTACAAATTGAAGGAAGCTCCAACTCCCTAATTTACCGACTCCAACCAAAAGGAGGCTACAACAACCTTTCCTTGCCCCGTCCAACCGCCTTGAAATATAAATGTAGACCAATTTTTCACTACCTTTGTCATTGTAACCGATAACCTATTCCTTCTTGTAGTGACCGTACTAAATTAATTCCAAAATTTGGTACAATTAAACATATAATTCCTTTCAATTTGCATAAATAATTCATTCACTAGCATATAAGCAAAATATTCAGCAGAAATTAAAATTTATCTATAGCATGAAAATAACTCAGCAATTCATAAATAAAAATACTTGCTTCTGATGTTAGTTCCTGTTGCTCTGGTTGTCCTTTCCTTGCTTCCTTGCCCAGCCTGATGCACTGACCCAACTCTTCCCAAATCGACTAACCTCCTAGCCAGCTAGGAGTATCCTATCCGACTCCCTAGCTCTAGGAAACCGAAAGGAATCCTGGCCCTTGTACCCAAAACCCCCATCAACTCGGTGCCCCCTAAAAAAGTTCACTAAAACCGCAGAACCCAACAAGAGAACCGGAAAATCCAAACCAGAACTAGAGCCTCTCCCCCCCCATAATTCTTCCTTCCCCCTCTTCTCATAATACCTTCCCCCGTCAAACTCTTTCCCCATCATATCTTCCCCTTGACCGACTCTCCTCCCCCTCATTAATTTCCTTCTCCTCCTTTATTACCTTATCCCCTTATTTATTATCTTATCCCCATATTTATTATCTTAT
>ML791700.1:183849-221497 GCA_009831015.1 Picea engelmannii | reverse complement strand
TTTTATAAAAGACAATAAACCAATCAAATGTTTGAGAAATCCTTTAATTACAATTATCTGGTTCAACAATTTTATTTAGACAACTGTGGTTTACTTACATAATTATGAATATTCATATATACAAATTTTCTTTTTAGAAGGGAAAACATTAAATTACACCATCAGACATATCTCCATACTCTCTCAACTATTTCTACTCATCCTTCCTCCCTAACTTACTTCCATCTCCATTCCTATCCTTCCTCTATTGGACTATCTTGGAGCATCAACTATATTGACCTAACTCCAAATAGAACCCGTAAGTGGAAGTGTCACTATCTCCACCAAGCTTCCCCAACAGGCAATTGACAGTCATCTTCCCATGACTTCAGGTTTCAGAGGATACACGGTGGGAAATCCCTCCACCCCTCCTAATCATAACTAGGGTCCACACCCTATAATGGAATATACATTTGCACTGTGTTGCTGGGATTTTTGTCATCGTTTATTCGGTTTTGGGCAGTCTCATCACCTGAAATCCTACACTGGTCAACATATCGTAGCAATGCATCCAAACCAATATAATTTCACATACAAATATTCATACCATAATGTTTCTCGGATAGTGGTCATGATATCCACTTTCATCATCATTGCGTTGGCTATTTCATAGCCCATAACCTGCAGATTAGTCTGTAACACAAACTCATACATTTCTATGTATTATCATCATGTAATTGCATGCAATTATCATTTCAATTCAGTATCCATGTACCAACAACTTAATATCAAGTTTTCAAGTTAGAAATAGATCTCATAATATCCCATAATTCAATTTCGACACCAATTCATAAGATTATCATTTACCAAATAGATTGCATCATATCCAACATCATTCTAATAGCATTTAAACATTCATAAAATTTTCATTTTCACAATAGATCGCATTATATACATCGTCATCAATAACATTTAAACATTCGTAAAATTTACATTCACATAGTACATCGCATTAACATCATCATCAATAACATTTAAACATTCATAAAACTTACATTCCCATAGTAGATCACATTATATCCATCATCATCAACAACATTTAAACATTCATAAAGGTTCATACATATTAAAGTTTAAGCGTATCATTTAATAGTTTCATTGTGACTAGAAAATAAAGTATGTAGGCCTCAGGTAATCCCGGTTGTCTAAGTCAAAGGGTGGTGTTACATACACCCAACCTTCGAGAAACATATTCTGGAGGTTATAAAAAAAAATGAAGGATAATCTCATCACAGTGTCTCGGCGTCTTCCCAATTAGAAGATCCTAGACTATACTTGTCCCACCGGACCTTAACTTGGTCTACCAGATGGTTCCTGAGCTGTCAGACTCTACAGTCCAATATGTGTAATGGTTCTACCATGAGAGTTCCCATGTCCGATACCTGCAATTCCTTCCAATTTAGCTTATGTGATTCATCAGCAACATAATGACGTAGAACAGATACATGAAAAACATTATGAGTTTTATGCAAGTGGAGTGGCAGTACGAGACGATAGGCAACGGGTCCAATTTTCTCTTGGATTCTGAAAAGTCCTATAAATCGAGGTGACAACTTTGTTCCCTTCCCAAACCATATGGTACTCTTATTAGGCCTCATACAAATGAAAACCTGGTCTCCCACTTCATAACATTGGTCGGTCTTGTGTGCATCCGCATAACTTTTATTCCTATCCTGTGCTTCCTTTAGTCTTTGCCTAATCTGAATCACATGTTCTTCTATCTCTTGAATCAATTATGTCTCAACTATTACTTGATCTTTTAATCTATCCCAAATCAACGACGTTCTGCATGGCCTTTCATACAGAGCTTCGTAGGGTGGCATTCCGATGGAGCTATAAAAACTGTTATTATAGGAAAAATCGGCCAAACGTAGGTACTTCTCTTACTAGATTTGATTATCCATGACATACATCGTGAGCATGTCTTCCATGAATTGATTTACTCTCTCAGTTTTCCCATCTATTTCAGGATGATAAGTTGTGCTTAAGTTCAACTGAGTCGCCAATGCTGAATGCAAACTTGTCCAAAACCTAGAAGTGAATCGGGAGTCCCTATCTAAAATGATCTTCTTAGGTATCCCTTGCAAACAGATAACCTCATTTACAAACACACGTGCCACATGAGTGACATCATAAGTGTCTCTAACCGAAATAAAATGAGCACTCTTGGTCAACTTATCAACTATCACAAGAATGGCATTATGTCTATGAGATGTGAGCGGCAACGCCACAACAAAACCCATAGAGATGACTTCCCACTTGAACATAGGAACATCATGTGGTTGTAGGAGGCCTGTCGGGTGATGGTGATCGGCTTTCACTTGTTGATACTCTAGGCATTTGGTGAAGAAATGGATTACATCGCGCTTCATGCCTACCTAGAAGAAGAGCTTCCTCATGTCTGCGTACATCTTCTTCACGCCCGTATGCACACAATAAACTTCTCTATGGGCTTCCTTCAATATGATGCTTCGAATATCCCCATTTTCAGGGATGTACATCCTTCCTCTATATCTCAATAGTCCGTCTACTTCTAGACTATAACCTTCATACTTTGGATCTAATTGCCTCCCACTCTGGAGGTTTGAAGAAACCTTTAAGTACCAACTGTCTCCTTGGACTTGTGTCAACACACGTTCCCTCAAATTGACTTTTAAGGGTATCAAGGAGAAGATACGTGGTCTCCTACTCAAGGCATCTGCATCCACTTTTTCCTTTCCCTTAATGTACGGAATACCAAAATCGTACTCACTCATAAACTCACTCCATCGTCTTTGCCTGGCATTCAGATCTCTTTGAGTGAAGAGATGTCTTAAACTTTGATGGTCCATTTTGAGCTCAAAGTTTCACCCTACAAGATAGTGCCTCCAAAGTTTCAGAGCTAGCATTATAGCTGCTAACTCTAAATCATGAGTCGCGTATAGCTTTTCGTGTTTCTTTAACTTCCTTGATGCATAAGCTATCACTCCTTCATCCTACATTAGCACGGCCCCAAACCCTTGCTTTGAGGCATCCATGTAGATGGTGAAGTCCTTTTCCATATCCTACACTAAAAGAATTGGCGCACTAGTTAGTAACCTCTTAAGCTCAATGAATGCACTATCACATTATTCTCTCCATTCATACCTGACCCCCTTGCACTGCAAAGTGGTGATGGGTTTCGCTATTTTGGAGAATCCCTCCATAAATCTCTGATAATATCCTGCTAGCCCCATGAAGCTTCTCACTTCATGGGAATTATTTGGCACTGCCCACTCCATAATGGCCTTTACCTTTTCTGGGTCCACAGAGATTCCTTCACCGGAAATGATATGACCTAAATAGTGGATCTCATTCTGAAAGAAGGAACACTTCAACAAATTCCCATACAATTTGTTCTCTATAAGGCAGGACAACACCACTCGCAAGTGTTCCTCATGTTCTCTTTCGTTATTGGAATAAATGAGGATGTCATCTAGAAACACTTGTACAAATCGATCTAAGTACTTCTGGAATACGCCGTTCATGAGGCTCATCAATATTGTTGGTGCATTGGTCAATCCAAAAGGTACTATGACAAACTCATAATGTCCAAACCGAGCTCGAAAGGAAGTTTTTGGGATATCGCCCTCCTTAATCCTTAACTGATGAGACCCTGATCGCAAATCGATTTTTGAGAATACCACTGCTCCTTTCATTTGATTGAAGAGGTCATCTATTCACAGCATTGGGTACCTATTTTTTACTTTAGCACAATTCAAGTACCTATAGTCTATACAGATTCGTAAGGATCCATCCTTCTTCTTTACAAAAATTACTGGTGCGCCGTAAGGTGAGACACTGGGCCTTATTATCCCTAAGTCTAGTAACTCTTTCAACTACATTTGCAATTCACAAAGTTCTGGCACCGTCATCTGATACGGAGTCTTGGAGATTGGTTCTGCACCAGGTTTTAGCTCAATAGTAAAATCAAGCTCCCTCTCAAGAGGTAACCTTGGTAACTCGTTCGGAAAAACATCCTTAAATTCTGACAATGCCAGGTATTGATCCAATAAGGGTCCCTTCCTTTCGTTCACTGCTTCCACTACATATAGTCGACACCCTTGTCTCAAGCATCACTTAACCTTCATAGTTGAGATAAAGCGTAATGACACTTTTCTCCATACACCCTGGATCTCTATTGTCCTTCCTTCGTCGTCTACACAGAGCACCCTTTTTGTGAAAGAATCTACCAAAGCTCGATGAGCTTCTAACCAATCCATTCCAATGATTAGGTCGTACGCCCCAAGAGCAGTGACGTATACATTCATCCTTGTAGTACACACTCCCAGGTCTACTATACAGTTATCAACACTAGGTCCTATCGCTTGTTTTTCCCCCGAAGCCATCTCGACTTGTTTAAATTCATCGTGCTCGTAGGATGCCAACCCACTCTTTTCTAATGCAGATGGTGAAATGAAATTATCTGTCGCACCAGAATCAAATAAAATCTTAACATTGATATGATTTAGCGTACCTGATCACTCCACCACCATGGATTGATTTTTAGCCTGGCGATTATTAACCACTGCGTAAATCTGGTGGCTGCTACTTTCTCTTCCCATCAGTGCCTTTCCTTCTCTATGCATGAACCGTGATTGTAACTCTAGGCATTCACGCTAGTAATGGGGTCCTCCAGACCCCCAATAGGTAACACGAGATTGAGCCTGCGCACTGTTATGTGACTGTCTCTGAAATGAGTTCCTTCCCCTGGAACCCTTGCCCCTACTAGTTTCTCCTTGAGATGGTAGTGGACCTGTCTACGTCATCGTCGATGAATGAGATGATGCACTCGCTGCCATTGAAATCCCTGCGGCTACTATCCTTGGTGTGACTCTATTACCATATGGAGGTGTCCTTGAGATCCCTCCCCTGGAAAATGTCCTAGGGGCCTTCCTGACGAATCCTGGATGATGCGGAAAGGTCGACCTCATACCTCCATTCAAGTTCATGTGTTCCTCTGCTTAACACACATGTTCCACTGCTTCCACTACTGAAGATGGTTTCCACATCCGCACCATATCTCTTATATTACGGTTCAATCCATAGACGAAGCGCTCTGCCTGTCGTTGGTCATTATCCATATACGAAATATATTTGACTAATTCCATAAATCTGATCTCATATTCTTCTACAATTTTGTTTCTCTATACTAATGCATTAAATTCCCCTACCTGTTGTTCCTCATATTACACTGGTAGATATTTCCTTCAAAACCTCTCCTCAAAAAGTTCCCAAGATATAGTTTCTGGGGTAATATGCAGTTGTCTTTCTAGGTTGCCCCACCAATTCAAGGCGTTGTCTCTTAACTGAAAAATTGCTATCTTCACTTTTGAGTTGGACGCATAGTCCCTTAAGGAAAAACACCTTGTCATGCCTTCCAACCATGCTTCTGCGCGTTCACTAGCGTGACCCCCGACAAACTCCGGAAGTTTGGTCTTCTGCAATTCTCAAGTTGTAACGACCCTAGTTAAATAAATATTTAAAGATTATAAAGTAAAATTAATTAAAGAAAATAATTGTGATTAACTAAGTAATACTCTAACTACAAATCACATTTAATGAACTGAGAAATAAATTTAAAAGATCAATGAAAAATGTTAAAAAAAGGTTACGTATGCAGAGAGGGAGCCTATGCATCCCGAGAAGATAAAACATTAAAGGAAGGAGAGGGGNNNNGGGGGGGGGGGGAGGACTACGAGATTTGCTATGAGCAGAGAGTTTGGGACTGTGGATTTTGATCAGGGGAGGCACTGAGTTGCTGGAGGTTTTGGGCACGGGGGCCAGGATATCTGTAGATATCCTGGAGCTAGGTAGTTTTCCTAGTTGGCAGGGAGGACAGTAGTTTTGGGCAGTTATTTTCCTGTTTGTAGCAAGGTTGATCTGTGTAGCAGGTAGCATGAAGGCAACAACAAGGCTCAGAGGCAACATAAATTAGCATCAGAACCAGGTACTTGTTAAGTTATGTATTTATTTCTTTCTGCCATGAAATCGGTATTTATTGATAAATCTAAGTTACTGAAGTTGTTGTTATGAAAGTCAATATTATGCTAGGAAGTTATTGTTTTAGTTTACTTAAATAAAATGTTTATGAAACTTAATGATGTTTAGAAATATTTGGTTGTTACATATGGTATTAGAGCGTCTTAGTTCGAAATCTGGGCCTAAGGGCCAAAGACCCAGAGTGTTAACTCCATCCACGCTTAAACTACAAACAAAACACGTTCAGTTTGACCCAATATGACTGATACAGTATCCGAAAATATACAGGTAGTACCCCTACCTTACCCAGGTAAATAATCTCATATACCGCAAGTAACTACTTTAGGAAATATCCTGTAACTGGATTATGTATGGTCACTATAGTTTTAGTTTGAATATTCAATGGAACACCCTTTAAAATAGCAGCAACAAACCAGATAGATTGAAGGATCACTTCCCACAAAATGGCTACCCTTAAAGCAGCCTGAATAAAGCTATTAAGTACGAAAAGAGAGCTAGTAATATAATTTTATTTGAGCAATACTTGTCCATGAAGTTTCGGGTAAGATTGACACCTAAAATCGATGAAATGTCGAGGGAAACTTCTGTCTAAGGCTTGAAGTTGGTAAGAATTAATAACTACACAAATTATACCAAATAAAATGCAAAAGGACATTTGCAGGACCTTGAAAAGGCCTACTTCATTCCGAACTTACCTAAATGAGGAACTGCCAATGTGCAGTCGGACAAAGGAAATTTAGAAGACTTGTATCACGCGGGAACAGTGTAAACTAGTTGCATGTACTAGCCTCAGTGAAATTTTAAAATAATGAAGAATCTCAGGAACTATAGACCCATACAAATTGTAACCTTGTCAAGAGAGCAATTTTAACACTACGTAATGTTTTATGCAACAAATCGATTATCCCAAAGGAGAGTTGTCTGTTAAGCGTGAGGACAGATCTGTGCCGTCACATCTCGGGCGAAATCCCGTCAGTCGTCAGATCTCGAGAAGTTGCGCAAGGTTTAAGTCCTAGTGTGTGGAGGAGGAGCCATCGAGATATCAGGGTCTTTGGGGTTTTGTAAGGCCAGAGAATCGAGACCTTGTGGTTCTCGAAATCCCGAGGAAGGATCCTAGTCGTTGATCTTCGCAGGACACGCGTCAGCGTTCTGGGGAGGAATTGGTATTTTACCCATCGGAGATTTCAGGAGAGTAGAACCGTTGCGTCAAGGAATCACGATCAGCGATTTCCCGATAGGATCAGAGTCATCCAAATAGCAGGGACATGTGTCAGGAGATCCTACAGAGTCACGAAATTGGGGAATTGAAAGTCCCGTGCACATGACAACGGGAATCGCGATATCCCAAAATGCGATTTCCCGACGGGCACAGGGACAGAGTGGGGACCACCAGGTTTAGAGTGGCGGACAGGTGTCACGCCACACCGAAATCATAGATCGGGGTTCGGGAAAACACAAGTCCCAGAACTTATAGGTTTCAGATTCGCGAACTCACAGACTCCGATACACCGAGGGAGGACAGGTGTCAAAGGTCAACTCTCGCGGAGGTCAATGCCAAGTACCATTGGGGATCGGGAGTTGGGGATCCGTGAGGATGGAGAATCACGACAACACAAGTGCCAATTTCCCGACGGGAAAGTTCCCGATGAAAGTAAGGAACCCCGACGAGATCTAAGTTGTTCATTCTGAGGACGGGTGGCAATCATCTAGCGCCATCGGTGAAATATCCACAGGAGGGCTTCATCGGGTATCGGGATATCAGGAGTCCCAGAAACATAGAAACAAGAGTTGTGAAATCGCGAAACGCGATTTCCCGATAAGCCAAGGGACAATGGGGCCCACGAAAGGGTCAATGGTGGACAGGTGGCATCGGGTATCGGGATATCGTGAGTTTCGTGGACAAGGTGTCCATTCACTATGAAATCGCGAACCCCGAAAGCCGACACAATTAACTTAACTCTTAACCCTCGATTAAAAGGGATTAATTAATGACTTTTTAATCAAGACCTAAACATATCGCGAAATCGGAGAGCGGGGTTTCGGTATTCAATATACGTCGATTCTTTGGTACAGGGAACCCCGAATCCCGATAGGAATTAGGACTACGATCATATGGGACAGGGTCACGTGGACGAAAGCATAACCAAAGGAGGGCTAAAGCTAGAATATAGCGCATCGGCATATCGAAGATCGGGAATCCGTGAGGGCAGGAGACTCTCGGCATCGGGCATAAGGAAACTCCGAAACCCAAAATTTAAGTGGGGAATTTCACAGTTAGGAGCAAAGGGCCATGAGAAATATGGAAGGCAATGTATGCGCAGCTAACTACATGCATATGCACAGACGAATAAATCTACAAAGATAAACGAAATAAATTGAAAGAAAAATACCCAAAATTCGTACAGAACGGGAATTACAAGCAAATCATTTTGTTCAAAAGAGGAAATTACCATTCCTTACCATAGCATAAGGAAGGCTTATGCAGATTCTTGACTCAATTAACTCAGTAAGCTTCATGGAGGTACTGAAACTGTGCACAACATGCAGGCTGAATCGTACCTCTTACTATAGTTGAGGGCGAGCTTCGCAAAATGTACAGACAAGGGATTGGTTCCCAACATTTCAAGGAGACTGGACTCCAGGTCCCAGATCTTATCAAGGGCCATATCAATATACTCTGTTTCTGCAAAATGAAATGGTAAAGTGCTTAGAACAACGGTGTGGAGGTGAGCCGAGGAAAGGGAGATTATGAAAACCTCTGAGCAGAGCAGAGGCAGATCTGTTGTGGACAAATACTGATGCGAGGAAAGTCCCAGCGGATTAGAAAGTGGGACAGAGGAAGAACGCGTAGAGAGTTGAAAGGTTGACAGGTGTAGAAATTGGGGGTTAGATACGAGGGAGCTTATGAAAGCCAGACGACCAAGTGGAACCCATGCATGCCCGAACCCTTGGGTATACATTCAATTATTATATATATATAATATAAAGTGTTAAAAATAATTTGAAATAAAATAAATAATTTAGTATAAATAATTTATATATAAATAAGATTAAGCTAGTATAAAATTAAAGTAAAATTAATTTGGGTTAAATTAGTGGAATAAAAATTTTAAATTAATTATTTTATTTGAGTGTAAGGTTAATCTACCTTAAAATTCGATGTTAACCAAGCTTAGACGCTTAATCCTAACCCAAACCTAGCCAATTCCCCTGATGGAGTAATGTCTGTTTACAGACAAGTAAAGAAAACTTACGCCTAACCCTGTTTCTAAGTTTAAGTAGCACCAATTTGAAACATCCTGGAACTCACCCTGATAACTTTGGGGTGATGTAGGTTAAGTCATACAATATGGTCAGGACTTGAAGGGGTCGAGGCAGGGGAGCATCGTCATGGGAACCACCGATGCCACCCACACCATCAACACCACCAACACCATCAACCCCATCGACACCACCAACACCACCACCACCATCGCCCGAACTAGCCCTCATACTGTGCTCGTTGGAAGCCATTAACGATAATTTAAAGGGGCGCCAACCAGCAGGGACTGAAGTGGAACTCCCATCATCTGGGACGGGTAATCTAGAAGCTTCAAGGAACTCAAGGGGAGAATTTCCACTTGAAGACATCACGCGAGAGTTGCAAAAGATCAAACTTCCAGAGTTTGCCGGAGGTCGCGCTAGTGAACGCACAGAAGCATGGTTGGAAGGCATGACAAGGTGTTTTGCCTTAAGGGACTATGCATCCAATTCAAAGGCCAAGATCACAATTTTCCAGTTAAGAGACAACACCTTAAACTGGTGGGGCAACTTGGAAAGACAACTACACCTTACCCCAGACATAGTATCTTGGGAACTTTTCGAGGAGAGGTTCCGAAGGAGGTATCTACCAGCATACTATGAGGAACAACAAGTAGGGGCATTTCATTCCTTAGTACAAGGAAAAATGACTGTAGAAGAATACGAGATCAGGTTTATGGAACTGGTCAAGTATGTTTCGTATATGGACAATGACCAGCGACAGGCAGAGCGCTTTGTTTATGGATTGAACCCAAAGATAAGAGCTATGGTGTGGATGTGGAAACCATCTTCAGTAGTGGAGGCAATAGAAAATGTGCGTTACAGAGAAGAACACATGAACTTAATAGGGGGTGCAAGATCGACATTTCCACATCGCCCTGGATTCGTAGGAAAGACCCCGAGGATATTTCCTAAGGGAGGGGGCTCAAGGCCACCACCTTATGGTAACAGAGTCATGCCAAGGACAATAGCTGCAGGGATTTCAATGGAAGCTAGTGCAACATCCCGTTCATCGCCAATGGTGCAGACATGTCCACGACCATCTCGGGGAACAACTAGTAGGGGCAGGGGTTCCAGGGGAAGGAACTCATTTCAAAGACAGACACATGACAATGCACAGGTACAATCTGGCGTTACCTGTTGGGGGTGCAGGGGACCCCATTACCAACATGACTGCCCAGAGTTACAACCAGGGTTCGTGCATAGAGAAGGAAAGGCACCGATGGGGAGAGAAAGTAGTAGCCATCAGATTTACGTAGTGGTTAACAACCGCCAGGCCGAACATCAATCCACCGTAGTGGAATTATCAGGTACGCTAAATAATATCAATGTTAAGATTTTGTTTGATTCTGGGGTGACATATAGTTTCATTTCACCTTCTGCATTAGAAAAGAGTGGGCTGGCCGCCTACAAGCATGATGAATTTAAACAAGTCGAGATGGCTTCGGGGGGAAAAAAAGCTATAGGACCTAGTGTCGATAATTGTATAGTAGACCTAGGAGTGTGCACTACCAGGTTGAAGGTATACGTCACTACTCTTGGGGCGTATGACCTAATCATTGGAATGGATTGGTTAGCATCTCATCGAGCTTTGGTAGATTGTTTCGCAAAGAGGGTGCTTTGTATTGATGATGAAGGAAGACCAATAGAGATCCAAGGTGTACAGAGAAAAGTGTCATTACGTTTTATATCAACTATGAAGGTCAAGCGATGCTTGAAACAAGGGTATCGACTGTATTTAGTGGAAGCAGTGAGTGAAAGGAAAGGACCCTGATTAGATCAGTATCCGGTATTGTCAGAATTTCAGGATGTTTTTCCGAACGAGTTACCAGGGTTACCTCCGGAGAGGGAGCTTGATTTTACTATTGAGCTAAAACCCGGTGCATAACCAATATCCAAGACTCTGTATCGAATGACGGCGCCATAACTTTGTGAATTGCAAATGCAGTTGAAGGAGTTACTAGACTTAGGGCTAGTAAGGCCCAGTGTCTCACCTTGGGGCGCACCGGTAATTTTTGTAAAGAAGAAGGATGGATCCTTATGACTGTGTATAGACTACAAAGACTGGAATCGTGCTACAGTGAAGAATAGGTACCCTATGCCGTGAATAGATGACCTCTTTGATTAGATGAAAGGAGCAGCGGTAAGAAGCTTCATGGGGCTAGCGGGTTATTACCGGAGATTATTGGAAGGATTCTCAAAAATAGCGAAACCCGTCACCACCTTGCAACGCAAAGGGGTTAGGTATGAATGGACAGAATAATGTGATAGCGCATTCATTGAGCTTAAGAGGTTACTAACTAGTGCGCCAATTATACGAGTGCCAAATATGGAAAATGACTTCATGGTCTGCACGGATGCCTCAAAACAAGGGTTGGGGGCCGTGATAATGCAGGATGGAGGAGTGATAGCTTATGCGTCAAGAAAGTTGAATAAGCACGAAGAGTTATACGCGACTCATGATTTAGAGTTCGCAGCTATAATGCTAGCTCTAAAACTTTGGAGACACTATCTTGTGGGGTGAAACTTTGAGCTCAAAACGGACCATCAAAGTTTAAAACATCTCTTCACTCAAAGAGATCTTAATGCCAGGCAAAGGCGATGGAGTGAGTTTATGAGTGAGTATGATTTTGGTATTTCGTACATAAAGGGAAAGGAAAATGTGGTCGCAGATGCCTGGAGTAGGAGACCACGTATCTTCTCATTGGTAACCTTAAAGGTCAGTCTGAGGGAACATGTGTTGACACAACTACTAGGAGACAGTTGGTATTTAAAGGTTACTTCAAACCTCCAGAGTGGGAGGTAGTTAGACCCAAAGTATGAAGGATATAATCTAGAAACAGACGGATTGTTAAGATATCGAGGAAGGATGTACATCGCTGAGAATGGGGATATTCGAAGCATCATACTGAAGGAATCCCATAGAGCACTTATTACGCACATTCGGCTGTGAAGAAGATGTACGCGAAGATGAAGAAACTCTTCTTTTGGGTAGACATGAAGCACGATGTAGTCCATTTCGTCGCCAAATTCCTAGAATGTCAACAAGTGAAGTCCGATCACCATCACCCGATAGGCCTCCTACAACCACATGACGTCCCTATGTCCAAGTGGGAAGTCATCTCTATGGATTTTATTGTAGGATTGGCACTCACATCTCATAGACACAATGCCGTTCTTGTGATAGTGGATAAGTTAACCAAGAGTGCTCATTTCATTCCAGTTAGAGACACTTACGATGTCACGGATGTAGCACGAGTGTTCATAAGTGAGGTTATCCATTTGTACGGGATACCAAAGAAGATTATTTCAGATAGGGACTCCAGATTCACATCTAGGTTTTGGACAAGTTTACAGTCAGCATTGGGGACTCAGTTGAACTTAAGCACATCTTATCATCCTAAAACAGATGGGCAAACTGAAAGAGTAAATCAAGTTATGGAAGACATGCTTAGGATGTATGTGATGGATAATCAAACCCAGTGGGAGAAGTACCTACCTTTGGTAGAGTTTGCCTACAATAACAGTTATCATAGTTCCATCGGAATGCCACCATACGAAGCTTTGTATGGGAGGCCATGTAGGACACCATTGAGTTGGAATAGACTAGAAGACCGAGTAACAGTTGGGCTAGAATTGATTCAGGAAATGGAGGAACAGGTGATTCAGATCAGGCAGAGGCTAAAGGAAGCACAAGATAGGCAGAAAAGTTATGCGGATGCACACAGGACCGACCGAAATTATGAAGTGGGGGACCAAGTTTTCATTCATATCAGTCCTAATAAGAGTACCATACGGTTCAGGAGGGGGACAAAGTTGTCACCTCGATTTATAGGGCCATTTATGGTCCAAGAGAAAATTGGGCTCGTTGCCTATCGTCTCGTACTGCCGCCCCACTTGCATAAAACTCATAATGTATTTCATGTATCTGTTTTACGTCATTATGTTGCTGATGAATCACATAAACTAAATTGGGAAGAATTGCAGGTATCGGATGTGGGAACCCTCACGGTAGAACCGTTACACATATTGGACCGTAGAGTCCGACAGCTCAGAAACCGTTTGGTAGATCAAGTTAAGGTCCAGTGGGACAAGTATAGTCCAGGATCTTCTACTTGGGAGGATGCTGAGACACTACGACGAGACTATCCCTCACTATTCGACCACCTCAAGAACATGTTTCTCGAGGGTGGGGTGTATGTAACACCACCTTTGACTTAGACAACCAGGATTACCTGAGGCCTATACACTTTATTTCCTAGTCACAGTGAAACTATTAAGTGATACTCTTAATCTTTAAAATTATGAACTTTTATGAATGTTTAAGTGTTATTAATGATGATGCATGTAATGTGATCTATTATGTGAATGTAAATTTTACAAAGGTTTCTATGATATTGATGATGATGTATATGATGTGACATATTATGAGAAAGTGGAATTATTGAATGATTAAATAATATTAGAATGATGTTGGATACAATGAAATCCATTTTGGACAAATGATAATCTTGTGAATGGGTGACGAGTTGAATTATGGGATATTATGAAATCTAAATTCTAATTGGAAAACTTTGATGTTAATGTATCGGTACAGGGATACCAAATTGAAATGATGAAAGTATGCAATTATATGATGATAATGCATAGAAATGTATGAGTTTGTGTTGCAGACTAATCTGCAGGTTATGGGCTATGAAATAGCCAAGTGATAATGATGATGAAAGTGGATATCAGAACCACTAACCGAGAAACATTATGGTATAAATAATGTATGTTCAATTTATATTGATTTGGATGTATTTCTATGATATGTGGACTAGTGCATGATTTTGGTACTAACACTGCCCAAAACTAAATAAACGATGACAAAACCTCTAGCAACACAGTTCCCCTGTATCCTCCATTGTAGGGTGTTGACCCTGGTTCTGTTAGGAGGGGTGGAGGCATTTCCCACCGAGTATCCTCCATTGTAGGGTGTTGAGCTTGGTTTTGTTAGGAGGGGTGGAGGCATTTCCCACCGAGTATCCTCCATTGTAGGGTGTTGACCCTGGTTCTGTTAGGAGGGGTGGAGGCATTTCCCACCGTGTATCCTCTGAAACCTGAAGTCATGGGAGGACGATGCTAGTTCACGCTCCCCAAGACGTGTGATGATGACTTTCAGTTGCCTGCTAGGGAAGCTTGTTCGAGATAGCGACACTTCCACTTACGGTTTCTATTTGGAGTTAGGTCAATAGAGTTGACGCTCCAAGATAGTCTAGCAGAGGATGGATAGGAATGGAGTTGGAAGTAGGTTAGGGAGGAAGGATGAGTAGTAATAGTTGAGACTATATGGAGATCTATCTTGTGGTGGAACTTGATGTCGTCCCTTCAAAAAAAATAAATAGAAAATGTGTATATATGAATATTCATTATTATGTAAATGAACCACAGTTGTTTAAAATAAATTATTGAACCCGACAATTGTAATTAAACGATTTCTCACACGATTAATTGATTGTTGTCTTTTATAAAAGACTAGTCTTGCTGATTGGATTGAATGCATACCTAAATTATTAAAGGATGACAGTTTGATTATTAGTACGTGCATGAGATTTGCATGTACTAGATACACATGCATTTCTTGTACATATACACTAGTATGTATGAGCTTTCTTGACTTACTGAAAATGTCAGTTACTTGTTGTGAATGTGTGAACCATACTCTTTTCCTTTGTACCATCAGATACCTTAAACTTCGGGACGAAGTTTCTTGAAGGGTGGGTGTATGTAACGACCCTAGTTAAATAAATATTTAAAGATTATAAAGTAAAATTAATTAAAGAAAATAATTGTGATTAACTAAGTAATACTCTAACTACAAATCACATTTAATGAACTGAGAAATAAATTTAAAAGATCACTGAAAAATATTAAAAAAAGGTTGCGTATGCAGAGAGGGAGCCTATGCATCCCGAGAAGATAAAACATTAAAGGAAGGAGAAGGGACAGACACGGAGGGTGGTTGAAGAAGTAATTGCACGAGTCAGTGAGGGAGGGATAAGGGAGAAGGGGACGAAGGAAGGATTTTGGGGGGGGGAGGACTACGAGATTTTCTATGAGTAGAGAGTTTGGGACTGTGGCTTTTGATCAGGGGAGGCACTGATTTGTTGGAGGTTTTGGGCACGGGGGCCAGGATATCCATAGATATCCTGGAGCTAAGTAGTTTTCCTAGTTGGCAGGGAGGACAATAGTTTTGGGCAGTTATTTTCTTGTTTGTAGCAGGGTTGATCTGTGTAGCAGGTAGCAGGAAGGCAGCAGCAAGGCTCAGAGGCAACATAAATTAGCATCAGAACCAGGTACTTGTTAAGTTATGTATTTATTTCTTTCTACCATGAAATCGGTATTTATTGATAAATCTAAGTTACTGAAGTTGTTGTTATGAAAATCAATATTATGCTAGGAAGTTATTGTTTCAGTTTACTTAAATAAAATGTTTATGAAACTTAATGATGTTTAGAAATATTTGGCTATTACACGAGTGATGTCTTCGGGTGGAGGTCCTCCCCCTAAATCCCTTGATGCTTCTGGATTACCTGTTCTAGAGGGTGGGGGTTCCACTTTTGTACCTTCTTGTTGTCTCCCCTTTAAAGTCTCATTTATGACCTCCAACGAGCATAGTATGAGAGCTAGTTCGGGCGATGGTGGTGGTGGCACTGGCGGTGTTGGCAGCACCCGTGACAGCACTCCTCTGCCCTAATTCCCTCGATTCCTAACCATCCTGTATGATTTAACCTGGATCAACCAAAGTTGTCAGGGTGAGTTCAAGGACATTTCTAATTGGTGCTACTTTAACTAGAAACAGGGTTAGCCATAAGTTTTTCTTTACTTGTCGATAAACATACATTACTATCCTTAGGGGATTGGCTAGATTAGGGATAAAGCATCTAAGCTTGATTTCTTCGCCTAAGAAAACTGTTGACTTCCTCGCCCGGTAGCTATGCTAGCACTGTACCCTAGTCACCACCATGCATCAAATATCGTGTGTAGTGATTCCTATCATACGTCCTATTATACCCTAACTATTCACCACAGCATGCATCAAACTCCCACTACTCTACAAGGACCTTTAACCTTTATAAATATGAATAACTCCATTATAAATATAATTAACCTTTAAGCTCTATGTGTGGCGCGTTGGTGTTGGAACATTTCTTAAGGCTTAGGCGGTGGGTGGTTGTGGGTTCAAAACCCATAGCCTCCAAAACAATTCATTTATTATTATTATTTTTTTATAATGATAAATGAGTTTAAACAAATAATTTAAAAACAATAAATTTCTTTTTTAAATTTATAAAAAAATAATAAATTTGAACATATATAAATTTGTTCCATGCCTATTTATAAAACATATATAAATTCAAACAATTAATTTAAAAACAATAAAAAAAAATTTTAAATAACAAAGCGCAGGCATGCATGAAGCCCACGTGCCACCCTCGTTTCCTCTAGTTCTTCATACCTAAACCCTAAACTATTCCTTAATCCTAATTCCTCTTTTCCTCATTATTTCTTCTTGCAAGGTTTCCGATTACGCGATTGGCCACCATGGCCTTCTCTCATGGCTTCTCCTCCTCGTTTGTTAGGTGTTTGGTTTCTAGAGTTGGTCGATGGCTGCTATTGTTGATTGGTGAATGATTTGTGTGTTGGTGTTCAACACTTGTGCTTGGGTTGTATGTTGATTTTGGTAGCTGTGTGGCTGAGGCACAGTGTAAACATAATGTTCCTCGTGAGCTACCCTTCACTTAAATTGCACTCAGTGTTGGCTAGTATGTTGATTTTAGCAGCTCTGTGGTTGAGGCGCTTGTGCATTTGGGCGTTGGCTTATATGTTTTTTTTTTTAGTTTTATTATTAAAAAAATAAATTTGTTTCCTGTGTCTGCAGCGCAAGAGATTTCTCCCTCAGGGGTTCTTGTGACTTAGTGTTGGTGTTTGGGCGTTGGCTTTGACTTGACTTGGGTAGGAGCATCAATCCATATTGTGTGATGATAGAAGTCAGTAGCAAAGGATTTGAAAGGAGGGTTCCGCATGGCCAGGCCCACTTGCAGCACTTCAGTAACCGGTACCAGCTCGAGACATGACCGAACCTCAAGACACGACCGGAGCCCACAAAATTGTCACGGTGCGCATCCGGGTTGGCATATGATTCGAACGCCGTAATTTATGTTATGACCAGAATATATATGCCAATAACTAGCCATTATGTCTCTAGGATTAAAGTCACTGGCAGGTACTTTGGTTGTTAGGCTCCACGACACTTGTGGCTGTGACACATTGTGAACAGTGGTTCCCCCTCGTGGGCTCCTCCTTTGTGGTTCAATGCTCTTGTCACTTGGTATTAGTCGTTGGACTTTGATATGTGTTTTGTATTGAATGTGCTTTGTGGCCGATAGTTGATGGACTTAGTTCAGAGGTTGGATGCCAAGCTCAACAATTTATCTGATGCGTAATGCACAGTGACCCGTTCCTGTGGTGCCTTGCGTGTTAGGGTTTTTTTTTGTTGTTGTTGTTTATTACTAAAAAAATTGTTTGTTTTTGTGTAGAGTGCTCCCTTCTTGGGTGTCTTGATGCTGCCATCGCCATTGGGCTGCTGATCACAGACTGTGTAATGACACTTCTTATAAACTGATTCTTCATGCATGCAATTTCTTGCATCATTACGAGACCCCTTTTCATCTTGCATTACCTCTCTTTTGTGCCCATTAGAATAAACACCATTTACACTAGCTTGCATATTTAGACTGCGACGAGCCTTATTGGGGATTTTCTCCACTACTAATTATGTCCTTGCACATTTCAATTTTGGCATATGAGCCTCCTCCAACCGCAACTCATTCCCTTTATAATTCGTTGGAGTTTTTTCTATGATTATCAGCTTGTCCAGAATGCTTAGCCCCACCACTCGTAACCTTCTTGGGCATCCTAGTTAGTCGCAGTTTCAGTGTTAGCTAAAATGTTTCTCTAATAGATAGTGAGGATTTATCTAAGTTTTTACAAAACTAAAATTGTTATATAATTAGTTTATTAGAAGAATATGCTATTTTGAGTATTTCTAATTTTTCCAAGAAAGAAAACAACCACTATTTGTTTTTTTCTTCACCTAATATATTAGGTAGAGAAAGAAGAGCCTTAATACCTACCCCTCCTGTGTGAAGGTACTAATGGATTAACTATGATAATAGATATACATTTTTAATTAATTAAAAATATGGTTCGTTGAGGTCTGTCTGATAGTGGACCTTTCAATTGTTGAATTCACACAATTGTTTAACAAGTGAATGTGATTTCCTATTGGGTTCTAATCATCCCATCTATTAGATATTCCCTGTTTCACCGCCCTTGTTCGTTTGCATCATTTCACTTTGTTTAATACCATGGTTGCAAATTTCTAACACATCATAGCAACGATGGAAATAATAAGCTTATAGGGTGGCTATCTTTTCCAAAAATCATTCTATCCCAAAGATTAACCGCAACAAGAATTTTATGGTGGAGAAGTTTCTGGAAAAGCTGCATTCAATAATTTATTTCTATTTTTTTTTTTTTTCATTTTTCTCTAGTTTACACCTCAGTATATATTTTTTTACTTATATTTATTACTTTTCTGGTTACATACATTTCAGTATATAAAAAAAAAACTGATATTTATTTCTTTTCTCTGTCTCTCTTGTAGGTGAAAATTGTGTTTTTTTATTTTTTATTTAGCAGGCCGGTCTGCAATAAAAACAACAGGCTAAACAAGAGGCTGGAACACAAATACAATGCTAGATATATTTTGTTGCTATACTCAAATATATTGTGTTGCTATACTCTCTCCTAATCGAGATTCCAATTTCTTAAGTAGTTTTATTTAGTGGTTCATTTCTGGGCTAATTTGGAGTAGGTGGGTAGGTCATTGGCTCCAGATTTTGAATGAAGCTCTGATACCATGTGTAGTGACCATACTGAATTAATTCCAAAATTTCGTACAATTAAACATATAATTCCTTTCAATTTGCATAAATAATTCATTCACTGGCATATAAGAAAAATATTCAGCATAAATTAAAATTTATCTACAGCATGAAAATAACTCAGCAATTCATAAATAAAAATACCTACTTTTGATGCTAATTCCCACTGCTCTGGTTGTCCTTTCCTTGCTTCCTTGCCTATTCTGATGCACTGACCCAACTCTGCCCAAACCGACTAACCTCCTAGCCAGCTAGGAGCAGCCTGTTTGGCTCCCTAGCTCTAGGAAACCAAAAAGAATCCTATCCATCGTGCCCAAAACCCCCAGCAACTCAATTCCCCTTGAAATAGTTCACTAAAACTGCAGAACCCAACAACAGAACCAAAAAATCCAAACCAGAACTACAGTCTCTCCTCTCCCGTAATTCTTCCTTCCCCCTCTTCTCATCATACCTTCCCCCATCAGACTCTTTCCCCATCATATCTTCCCCTTCACCAACTCTCCTCCCCCTCATTAATTTCCTTCTCCTCCTTTATTACCTTATCCCCTTATTTATTATCTTATACCCATATTTATTATCTTATCCCATCCATTTAATGTTTCTCTCCCCCCCCCCTCATACGTATGTCTTTAATTAAATAAACTAAAAATTATTAACCCCTTTAATTCATTACTCAATTAATTAATGAGTCAATTAATTAATTAATTAATCATTGATAGATGTGAACAAGTAATTAATAATTAATTAATTAATTAATATTATTAAGAAATAATTATTGTTTAACTAAACATATTAGGATAGCCAGATTATCAAATTAATTATAATTAATCATCCCTATGCATCTATTTAACCAGGGTTGTTACACTTCTATTTTTTCTAATAATTTTGTTGTTGCTACTGATTTTGATATCTCATCAAGACTGCAACCACACATACCTCATACCAAGATCCACAACAAATTTCTCCAAATCAAATGCTTATGAATCACTATGACATATATGTTCCTGATTTATTTATAATACACACTCTATCATACACAATAAGACATACATTCAATCTATATATTACTTGGTGGATTAGATCTTTGATCTTCAACTTGTCTTCTTCATAGATTTATGACCTGTACACTGCCTGCTCGCAGATGTCTACTCTTTTCACTTCTGCAACTCACGGATTACCTCAGAGACACTGTTACGGTAACTTTTATTTCGTACACTCAGCTTCTATAAACTTCTATGTTAATTGAACTTCACTTCCTTCGTATCATTGCCTCATATATTCCAATCTATATTCACACAAAAATATTCAATTGACTTTTCTCTATATATATGTGTTTCCAATGAGGATCTTGTTAAAAAATGAAGGGATTTTTGACAGTCATAACTTTTGACTCGATTATCCGACTGGGATGAAATTTTATACAGAGTTTTGTCTTGAAGAGTTTACTTCCATACTGATTTGATTTATCAAATCGAAATTTGTTTTAACACTTTTTTGGAGCCAAATTCCTTCATATGATGCCTCAAATTCGAGTTTTAGTGTTTTTGCGATTTTTTTTAATTTTTAATTACCAGTTATCTCTTTCAACTACTAATCTCTCGACAAATGGATCTAGATATATGGCTGATCCATACAAAGTTTTAGTTGACATCAAATTAACTTGAATATAGTGCTCAGTTGAATATTTCTTCAAACCTCACTTGACCTGAATTGAATCAAATTACACATGCTTTGACTCTATCATCATACATGTTTGAATTCATTCTAAATAATTAGGAGTCACGTAGGAAATCAACATTGATGTGGTGATACATGTTTCTTCTTCTAGTTAGTAGCTTGCAAGATAGTGATTGATCTTCTCCATTCATTTTTAGGACTAAATTATAAATGCAATGTTCGACACCAAATCATCACTCAAAATATTCTTCTTCTAGTTAGTAGCTTGCAAGATAGTGATTGATCTTCTCCATTCATTTTTATGACTAAATTATAAATGCAACGTTTGGCACCAAATAATCACTCAAAATTTATATAAATGCATGTAATCTCTATGAGAAGAAGGATTCCATTTTGTACAAACTAAATATATTTCTATTATTATATACTAGTGAATCAATGTGCTACAATATGTTGAAGGTTTTTTCTTATAGAATTGGAAGACCAAATGTCAGAGGAAACTTATCAATACATCCAATTTTTATTCCATGAGTTCTTTTTTATTAGTCCCTACCCGACCAAGGGACTATATCTTTCGGTATGAATTCAACTATTGTTGACTCGTTATTAGTGGGTGCATTATGAGATATTAATAGGTCTATTTTGGTGAGCTTTTACACACCTTATCAATGTTTTGGCACATTTTTTTTAATTATGTTTTATTAAAATTAAATTATTTTTTTTCCAATTTCAAACAATTTAATTCTCATTTTATGATTGGCTCACACCATAATCATGGGACTAAATCGTCTTGGTGGAGGGAAAAATTATTTGTGTATTTGTTAAATTTTATAATTCATTTAAAAAATTATTAAAACTCAAGTATAGCATTGGTTACCTGCAGGCTCACACGACAGTCAATGCATTCTGCTATATTCCTCGCCTTTACATGCATGTTTACCTTGTAGGATCACACTACAGTCAATGCATTCTATTGTCTTCACCGCCTCTACATGCAGAGAATGGTTCTCTTTGACTGCATCCTCATTCTTCATCATCATCTTCTTGTCAACCCTTGTCCTTATTGTCTAAGACTGGGCCTTCTTATTGTCTAAGACTGAGCCTTCTGAGCATGATTATGCATCATCTCATCATCCTTCCATCCCTTGTCCTTCTTGTTAAGCATGGGCCTTCTTAGCATGATTCTACATCATCTCATCTTCCTAGGAGTCTCTCTTCCTTCCTATGGAGACCACCATCCTAACACTCCTAAATTTCAGAAGAATATAGTTATAACAATCAACAAGTTGAGACAGACAACTTAATATCTTAAATGAAAAATGTCTTCTTTGTGAGAAAACTCACTTCGATGCCATAATTGCAGAAAATTCAATGGAAGGGGCATGGCATATAGATTATGAGCATAGCCATGAAATGGACTCTCAGTCTACTGGAAAAGGTGGTGCTCCTAAATTCTTAGTAGTTGAATCCGAGAAAGAAGATGTTATGAGAAAATCAAAGGACAAAGACAAATGCATGTCTTGAGCAGGGTGAGTCTGTGAATTTATGTGTTGACGAATCTCTTAGTTTTGTGCATTTTTATCTATATCATTACTTACTAATGATTTAGCAAACAAAGTTGTAAAAACATGTATAAGCAGGTTTTGTTGTAGTGTGTTGGAAAGATCCAACCAGCAACCATGAGGATATTGAACATATGCACAAAAAGAACTAGTTATAGATATATGCATAAAATAGGTCTATAGAAAGGAATGTTTTCTGCAACAGAAGGTAAATCTGTTGAGCCCTCACCTAGATTCTCTTTTTCATAGATCCTGATCCAATGGAAGCAACATCCTCCCCAACAGAAGAATTGGTAGCATTACGCTCTCCTTCCTTTGATTGTGAAATCTAGATTGCTTGGTCTCATGGTTGAATGTTCTAATGGATTTATCAACTGCACAATCTCTAATGGATATGGTGAGTTTCTCATAACACCTATATGAATGCATAAGTCATCTATCCTTTCACCGAAGAGCATCTTGTGGTTTTCGTTGCCGAGTCCATTTATAAGAACGAGAAGATGATAATTCTAAGAGAAGAACCATAAGACGTGAGTTATAACTCACGAAGCATACAACGTTCCCAACATGATCACTCTTCATTTATACCGTGAGATATTTCATTTTCCTTTAATTTCGTTAGTGCACCGACCTAAAGAGTATTTCCTTTCCTTAAAGAACTTAAGAGAGTCTTTGAACACATGTCAGAACCAGAGGAAAGTTTGTTACTTATGATAGTGTTTTTATTTCAAATTCATTTATTTTATTTCACTTGAGGACAACATTCTGACACATGATTCCCTCTATTAGGTTGGGTGGGTAGTACGGTTGTCCCTCTTGAAATGATGCATTAACACAATTAGATGCATTCTAGTATGGTTCTCCCTCTTGAAATAATGCAATCATCTAGGGTCCTCGAACTCTCAGTTCCGTCCCTTCCATCAGGAGTTTAGTCGCAACTATCTTCGCTCTCTCGAAAATTTGATAAGAGAAATAAGATATTGGGTCTTGAGAAACCCTACAGTCAACCTACCTTTTGAGGCAATAAAAGAAAGAAGTCCTTATAGACTCCTTCTTGAAGCAATGATGCAAAAGAGAGTGAGCTCTACATCCCTCTTCTTTATGGCACATTCTGGGCATGATCCAAATTCAGATCTAGGAGATTGATGGGGCTCAAAAAGGCTTAATAATCAATGTTCTCATAATGACATCAAAATGGATGCGTGTGTAGGTCTCATCAATACGAACCAATCACAACTTGAACGGGCTCAAACGGACATCGCATGCTCCTAATTTTGTGATCTGAATTTCAGGTCAAACTGGCAAAAAGTCAAAGTCAAAGTCAAAGTCAACAGTCTGTACTGTTGATGTCAGCAGTATGTCAGCAGGACACATGGAAACACCATGACATGCCACATGGCAACCATTTTGACACTTTTAGGGGCTGATTTGGACCAATAAAAATTGGAAACGTGGCAGTGTACAAACATGACACGTGGTAGTCATACAACATGACACGTGGTAGGTACGGTGATGACATGGCAGGTATGCTGATGACATGGAAAGTATGACTGGGTAGCTGACTATGTAGGTGACTATATTGACGACTGGACATTATGACCCATTCACAGGGTGACACATGGCCCAATCATTGGGTGCCACATGGCACCTCGAATTTGGCAAAAGAGGGATGAGTAAAAGTTTGTTCTGCCTCCGGGCGAATTGAAACCATGACCTCCGGGTAAGGAAATGGAGTAGAAACAATTCACTAACCAACAAGGAAAGTGTGTTCCTTGTTCATAAAAATGGCCGAAATTTTATTTAAGTTTGGATTGGGAACGAAATTTGGGATAAGCACTGATTAGAGGGGAGGGTATCCACACAACCATAGGCACTAGACCAAGGGGCCAGGAAGAGGATATGGTCGTAGCACTTGGCCACATGGCACTACATGAGACCAATGTCCCGAAGAAAGAGGACTAGCATGCATTTTTTCCCAAATGTGCGTTTTATACCTTATTATTAGGTTTATTCATGACTTTTTATTGATTTTATTAACCAAATTTGGTTATTTGGCCATATCTGGGTGGATATTGGGCCAAATTGAGTGCCACGAAACGTAGGATGTTGGGATTTGATCCCTATACCTCATGAATATATAAACTAATCCCTTGTGAGGTTTTAAACGAGAAAGAAGCAGAAAATAAGCTTGAATCAATTCGAGGAAGAACTTGCCAGGGTCAAGTAGTCTTGAGCAGTGTAGAGTAGCTGAGCTTTGGAGGCAGTTTTCGGGAGTTCTTCTACTCCATTTTCAGTGTCGTCTATTGCATCAGGTTTTTGAGATAGAGAATAATATAGCTAGCCAGTCAGAGCTCTATATGATGTGATTTTAATGCATACTATAAATAATTGAATATTGAATAGAGAAAGCCTCCCTCACTGAAGACAAAGGCCCAGAGACGTAGGCGGATTTTACCGAACTTCGTTATCAACTTCTTGTGTACAATTGGTTGATGTTTTTTCTTACTTTGTGTTATCTTATATTGCTCTTAATTCTTTAAGTACTTTTCATTTTCATATTCACATACACCGTCAGAAAAAAGGTCTTGATTAAATTGCGATTATAGTGTGTAATTGCTAAGCTTCGATTTTTGGATCAAGCGGTATCAGAGTAGGATGACTTTTCCAGGAACTGTGAATATGAAAAAAATCTGAAAGAGATATAGACTCCAGGAGCTCGAGGAGATCAACCAAACACTTCAGTGAGATAATGTTGAATTGCGAAGATTGATGTAGATTCTCGACGAAGACATGAAAAGAATGTGAACGTTGATGTTGACAACGAAAGCAAGGCTAGTTGGAGGAAGTCCTTCAGCTAGAAGCCCGAGTTCTGTCACAGATGATGAAACTCATCAATTGCTGAGGGAATCGGATGAGGAGGATTCATATACTCCTGCTACTCTGTTTGAGGAGCAGTTGATAGGAGAGGCCATTGGCACATTCTTATCACTAGTAGAAAGAACTGATTACACTCCAGCCTCACCTGTAGTTGATCAAGAAGTGGATTCCAACCATATGGATATTGCATCATTTGAGAAACATACCAAAGGAGTCGGTATAAGAAATCTATCGAAGTTTAGTTACCAGAAGGGGAAAGGCCTTGGAAAATATGGCCAAGGCAGAGCTGATCCGATTGAAGTGCATGAGATTCCACTCTGTAAAGGATTGGGATATGCAGGAGAATCTTCTGAGGATGAATGTCTAGTGATTCATTGCACACACTACCAGAAGTTTGGACATGATGTTGACCACTATTGGGAGCGGCATCGAGAATTGACACCAGAATGGTTTCAGACTTGGTAAGGCAAACAATCAACTCTATTCAACAATGATGCAAACAGTGAATCACGAAAGAAAGGTAAATAGGTTGAAAGGTATAAATCACCTTCGCCCACCTTTACTGATGAGCATGCTAGAGTCATGAACCTTATCAAAAAAATGGTTCCATGCATGTTTTGTAGAAGCAATAACCATTGTATTGTAGACTGTTGGGAACAAAAATTATATGGAAGAAAGATCATGGCGACAAGAAGTATTCCAAGACACGATGACGTCACATTGCAGGTCAAAAAGAATCTGTGAGAAAAGTCAGTGCAGCCAGGGAAGGAGTTAGAGAAATCTAAGGGGGATTTGACTCAGTGCCACGAAAAGTGGGATGTTGGGATTTGATCCCTCCACCTCATGGCTATATAAACTAATCCATTGTGAGGTTTTAAAGAAGAAAGAAGAAACAAAGAATATTTAAGCAAGTCGACGAAGAACTTGTCAAGGTCAAGTAGTCTTGAGTAGTGTAGAGTAGTTGAGCTTTGGAGGCAGTTTTTGGGAGTTCTACCACTCCGTTTTTAGTGTCGTTTGTTGCATCAGGTTTCTGAGAGAGAGCAAAGTATAGCCCTATATAATGTGATTTTAAAGAGGATTGTAAATAATTTAATATTGAATAGAGAAAGCCTCCCTCACTGAAGAAAAAGGCCCAGAGACGTAGGCGGATTTTTCCGAACTCTGTTATAAACTTCTTGTGTAAAATTGGTTTATGGTTTTTCTTACTTTGTGTTATCTGTTATTGCTCAATTTTATAAGTCTTTGTCGTTTTCATATTCACATGTATCGTTAGAAAAATGTCTTGATTAAATTGAGGTTATAGTGTTTAATTGCTAAGCTTCGATTTTCGGATCAGGGCACCACCTTATAAATAGAATAATCAAACTAGAAAAAATATAACACATTCTAATGCACATAGGATCAATCTTAATTCACATAGACAAAATCCATATGGGTTTTGAAAGAGGAGGCCATTGAAATGAGATATCACTGCAAATGACGATGACGAGCTACAAGAAGACGAGAAACAATGAGATATACAAGAAAATGAAAAAGATGAGTTACAAGAAGCCAAAAAAATACGTGTTCAACCCCAAATGAGCAACATTACTTAAGTTGGCATAAATTCCATTGGAATTGATCCCATGGGTCGATGATGGCTAGAAAGAGAATTGGATTATCCCACACTAGATCTGAAGAATTATCCTCACTATTGTGAACCCAGTGATCCGGATTTTATGAGAAGAACGAAATGACTACAGATTATTACCAAATGCTTAACACAGAATAATAGAGATATAGTAAAATTGATTTTCTATTCAATAAGGAAATAAGATGAAACTATAAAATGCAGCGGAAAACAAGCTTGCTGGAATGGTGGCGGCTTATCTCTGAGTACAGATGTGATGACTGCGCTCATTTGCAAGAAGATGATTACAATGAGGCTCTCAAGGCCTTTTTACAATAAACAGGAGTTTCAAGAACCCTAAACATCCAAAAACCTAACCCTAGGAGATGAAGCGCCAAAAGTCGTGTGGGCCTCGTTTGGGTAAGTCAGTACATCAACTTCCCCGTTTGAGTGTTGAAATTTGATTTTCTATTTCATTTGTTTATATACTTGTCACTATCCGTTGCATTTTAAATTAAGCATTAATATTAGTATTTTGTTTGAAATGCATTTTAAATTAAGCATTAATATTAGTTTTTTGTTTGAAAGTTAAAATAAATTTATGACAAATTTATTTTATTACAATTTTTTATAATTATTTAATTTTAAAAAATATTATTATAATTACAGTTTTTTTTATTTTTTTCCACTTCATTTAAATCTTTTCATAAACATGAAAAATTTAAAATGTTTTTTTTTCATTATTTTAAATTTTAATTTTGTTTTAAGTAAATGGCAATTTAAAATAATATTTTTCATTATTTTCCAAGTAGTGACTGTTTCTGTTTTCACATGCTGTTAAATATAAATAATAACTCAAATATCAACCATTAGTATTCACCATAGCTAAGCACCATTTTGAGATCATGCTTTCCATACCATAGCTCACCATATTTCTCGTCTTGGAGCAATTATTTTTTTCTTTGTGAGATTGGATGGTGATTGTAATTCATATGTGTATTAAAAATAATATTTATTTAATAAAATTAATTTGTTATATAAATTAAGTAATTATTTTTTTCTTTGTGAATTTTGACGGTGATTATAAGAGGAGCAATTTTTTTTTATCTTTGTGAGACTCGATAGTGATTGTAATTCATGTGTGAGATTAAAAATTATATTTCTTTAAGAAGATTAATTTGTTATATAAATTAAGCAATTTTTTTTTTTTTTGAATTTGGATCGTGATTATAAGAATTAAGATTTTTTCATTTATTTTTAATAAAAAATTATATAATTATAATTCATATAAAAAATTATATTTTATTATTTTATTTACATACAAATTATTCAATAATGTATATTTTATTATTTATTAATGTTTTATTAATTTATTAATAATTAAATATGTTACATTATATAGTAATATAATAATATTTTACTAATTTATTTAATGTATTTTTTTTTATTTTTTTTTAAGTAAAAAGAGGGTGTTGCCTGCAATATTATATTAACAAAATGATACAACAGTGTTACATCCGCCAAGTGTGCTACCATTTTACTAGAAACCAACATCACTTGGGGCTCATATGTTCCTTCTAGATAAAAACAAAAGATTGTTTCACCATCTGTCATGCCTGATAGATGGCCATGCATCATCTTAAGACTGTTTAAGGCATTAGAGAGAGCTTTTTTATAAACCTGGACTTGTCTCTAAACAGTAAGAGCTAAAGAAAAAGGGAGCCCCAACATGGTTTGAAGTAAAAGAGAAAACCAGACTGAAATTGACTAGATCAAATACCCGGTGGCCTGTCATCCTCGTCCTCCTGCCGCACTGCTCTGACCTACATGACAAACTCCTGGGCCCACGTTGGGCATTTTTTATTTTCTGGGGAATTAGAGTATGCTTCAAAGAGCATATCCAACCGTTGTCCCATGAGGAGGGTCCTATGCTCTTGGTTTTCCATCTGTCCTCATAGTTCAAACACTAAATCCAAGTGTGCCACATGAAGGAAGGGTGGTGAGGCACCAATATGTCCATGCATGGCTCGATTGGGAGGTGGCGTTGGGGTTTCATCACCCTCGCCTGTAGTGACCTTCGTTTCCCTTGCTGCTGCCTCACCTGGAGTAACCACCTATGTGCCTGCGTTGCCAACACCCTTGTCCATGGCTCTTGTGTCTTCATGGTGCTCAATTACAGAGCAAGTCCCCTGCAAGACCCAATCCATGTAAGGCACTTCCTCGAAATAACACATTGGGAATTCCTCACAGAATCCTCCCCTCATGCTTCCTCTTGCTTGAGTTTTCGGGGCAGTCAAAGTGTTTTCCGTGTGAAGCACTTCCTCGACATAAGAGGTTGGGAATTCGTCACCGAGCCTTCCCATCATGTTGCTTCTGGCTTGAGTTTCATGTGTAGTCAGAGTTTTCTCTTCCTGCATAGTGCTTGTGAGCTGCCAATTATCTGAGAGTGAGAGTTTTTCTGGAGGGATCTGAGCGCGCTCCTCCTTCGCAAACTCATTTGCATAAGCCTGGAGTGAGAGATGGGTTGCCTATGCTCTCTAACGAAGAGTGGAGTTCGCCAACGAGAGTACTCTTTCCAAATGTTGTCTCCTCTATCGTTGAGTAGCGTGGGTGTACCAAGCTAACCCACGAAGGGGTTTGCCTCTCTCCCTAAGCATCGTAGTGAAGGAGTGGGTATCAAACGCACCAGGGCTCAGAAAAATCGGAAGGATGCAGAGGAAAACGCACCAGAGCTCACAAATGGTGGAAAGTTGCAGAGAAAGAATGAGCTGAATGTGACCATGCCTCGTCACTTTCATAGGCTTGTGGGACAGCGGGACATGGCTCTGCATTAAATCTTCCATAGTAAATGCTTGCAAGGCCAACCCTTTCCCGCGAGGGAGAGGTCTCTTACCAGGAGGTTGGTTGTAATGGCTTGCTCCAATCGTTAATGTTGAATAGATGGGGAGTGGTCTACCACATTTAACATGAGGTTGGGCGTTGTACCAGGTGGCGGTGTTGTGCATCGTGTCACCCCATCCGGGGAATTCATTTAATGTATTAAAGGTATGAAACAATATTTTTTTTATTTTTTTTGTTAATTTGTGCGGGACCTGTTGACTACGAGATTAACCTGTGGCTTGAGAAACCGCAACTTAGGGGCATCTAAGACGTCAAAATCACCCGGGGATCGCACCCGGCCTGAGCCACACCAACCCTTAACATGGTTGGATTTTTTGTCCCCGTAGGTTTCGAACCGGTAAGTTTAACATCACGGAATAACAATATTTTTTATTATTACTTTAACAATGTATTATTAATCTTTTATGTTATTATTATATTAATACTTTAAAAATGCACTAATTAATATTGTATAAATGTATTACTTAATTAATACATTATATTATTAATGCATTAATTAATTAATACTTTAATTTATACATTATATTAATATAATAATGTATTATTACTTAAGTTATGTATTTATTAAAAATGTATTAATGAATGAATTAATTAAATTAATCTATTACAATATACATCAATGTTATTCATATTCTTGATCACAAGAAACCATAATCATGGTCCACCATAATCAATCACAATCATTTTCAATAAATGTATTAATACTTTAATAATATTTTTATTAATGTATTATTACTTTAATAATGCATCATTAATATATTAATGCTTTAACAATGTATTAGTTAAAAATATATTAATTTATTAATTAATTCATATATTACATTATTAATGTATTAATATGTAATATATTACATTATACATAATGCATTAATACTTTAATTTATATATTACAAGAATGTAATAATCTATTGTTAATGTATTAATAGTTTATCATGTTACATTGTACATAATCTAATAATGTATTACTTTATTAGTGTATTAATACTTAATCTATTTTTTAATGCATTTAATGTATTTATTGATATATTTAATGTATTAATTTATTAATATATTATTACCTTAACAATGTATTAATTAATTAATGCATTACATTATTAATCTATCAATCATTTAATATGTTACATTAGACATTAATGTAAATTAATCCTTTAATTTATAAATGTTTATTATATATTATTAATGTTACATTACACATGAGTACTTTAATGAATTAATATATTTGTATTATAAATTAATTTATAATACATTATACATTAATGTAATGTATTACTGAATACATTAATATGTTACATTTATACATTTATACATTAATACGTTAATATATTTATAAATGATTAATTTTTAATTTATACATTTTTTATTATATATTAAATTAATATAATATTAAATTATTGTATTAATTAATTGTATTAATATATTAATGGTATTTGCCAAAGCATGTTGGTCGTCAACCAGAAACAACCATATTATAAAAGTGGTTGATATACTAGAAGTATATCAACCACTTTTATAAAGTGGTTGTTGCTAGTAATAATGTTATATTTGCATTCATTGCCATATTTTTTTGGTTAACAACTAAACTTTGTAACAAATACAAAATTAAATCAGAAAGAAGTCTTATCCTTGTGCTACAGATATTTTTTCAAGTTTTTGATATAACTAATTTAACATAGCATTTATGGTTTTATTCCATATAATATTTAGATTTTGAAGTTATAATATTTTACTCCATATATATAAATTGTACAAAATTAAATTTTCTCTAACATATTGCAGCGATGTCATTTATGAAATAAGTATTAACAAAAAAAATATTATCTCTGTTAGTGTGGAGTTTAATGTCATTTAATATGATCCCGCAAATACTACATTCATTCAACATGGCAAGGACTAGGTTCTATGTAGCTATCTCCCTTTTCAATCCATTTTTACATCATGTCATTACATTTCTTCATTTCTTTCAGTTGTTACTATTTATTTTTATAAGTATTTGGTTTCCATAAATAACCTAATTTTAACATGATTTTTCCATATCATAGATTTATTACTTGGTCAACTATATTGCTCTCTATCATTACCTAGGTGTCATGAATCATTGGTACCATGTCATAGCCTGTAATAATGACTTTCCTATTAAAATACAACACTACAATTTTTAAACTCTAGCAATGTAGTTAGAAACCATATGATTGTGCATTCATGCTCAGAGAAATATTTGTTTAAATTTCCTCTACTTTTGATCTCTAAACATCTATTTGTTCCAAACCATAGACTAGTAGTGGTAAATGGAAGTGAGAACACAAAAGCTTCTAGTGAAATAAAAACAACTGCTAGAATGATCTTCCATGTCATTTGTCCACTTGGAGGTTCGACTTCCAACTTAGTTACTATCATGTCACTTATATGATGCCATGTGTCACCTTCGAGCTTCTACTTGTTAACTTTTGAGCCTGTCATGTGTCTCTCTAAGATCCTGCCGCGTGTCTTTTCAGGGTTGACTTTTGGTCTAATTAACTTGAACTTTGACCCGTCATAACTTTTGCATATGGACTCCGTTTGAATTTTCGCTTCTGTTGTTAGAAAGATGATGACAAGATATTAACAATAATGTCCTTTTTTCAAACTTTTGAGACAAATATATTTTGATCTTTTATAACCCTTTATGGATCACTGTGAGCGTTTGGGATTTTCCTAAACCTATGTGAGCATTCCTAAACCATCGTGGATTAAGTATTATGTATCTAGATAAAATATTCAACATGGAGCCATTATGAACAACATGAGTCTGAGTCTACACAATCATGATCTTTGATCATCAATCCTTTATGTCAGAATGTTTTAGCATTTCAACTAAAATTTGTTTGAACAAATTTGGAAATTATGTGACATACTAGCCATAATCATCAACACTCGTGACTTAAATTCAAGATTTGTAACCATTTTTTTAAATTCAAGATTTGTAACCATTTTTTTAAGACATTACACGATAACAACTTCACACAAGCTAATCATGTTGCTAGCATTTTATCCTCACATACATGGACAAATCAAGGTTATTAATCGCATGGTGGTAGAATTTCTTTGTAGTTACAACAATAAGCATCATAGAACATTGGATGATGAGAGACTTTAATACATACGACCTAGCTACCAAAAAGTGTAGCATATCTCAAGACTCAAGATTCCTTTTATAATATACTAGTAGATCATTTGTTCTCATCGACATGGACCATGAATGAAAAATAGATAATGCACTCAAATTGAAGGATATGGTTTGTGAGAAATAAATGCACAAACAAAATATGTTTCAAATTGCACTTAAATTGAAGGATATGGTTTGTGAGAAATAAATGCATAAACAAATATGTTTCAAATAGCTAGTGAAAAAGTTAGGGTTCGACAAGAGCACAAACAAAATATGCTTCAAATAGCTAGTGAAAAAGTTCGGGATCGACGCGAGAGCACACTATTCCTCATTCATTCCACGATGGGGATCAAGTATGGTTGTAGCTACATGACGAAATATTTAGTGGCCTATACAAATAGTTGAATCCTTTGAGATATGGTCATTCGATCATACTTGAGAAAATTAGGGAAAATACTTTTAAGCTTAACATTCCATCATACCTTACCTTGATTAGATCCAATATTCAACGTGGAATTGTTTCAACCATATTTTATGTTATTGCAAAAACAATAAGTTGAGGAAGATGCTTTTAAGGTTAACATTCCATCATACATGGATTAGATCCAATATTCAACGTGGAATTGTTCGAACCATATTTTATGTTATTGCTTTAAAAAAAAAAAAAATTGTAGTGTTTAAGAGTTAGAAGAGAACAACCTAGATATTGAAGAGCCACTTGCACACCTGACACCATTATTCGAAAACAATTGTTTCATATAAAGATGCGAAAAAATCCTTGATATTAGGTGACAAAAGTAAGAAAAATCAAAACGTAATGTAAGTGGTATACAACAATTAAATCGGCATAGACAATCCCTCATCTACATAAGTGAACAATTATGACCATCAACAATTAAGAGAAAAGGTTTAATCCGTCCGAAATCTTAAATAAAATCAAATTTACTTACACAATCCTCCCTCATATCTAAAAGCTCAAAGGTAGCGAGGAACATGACTGAATAAGCTGCTACAAAAAGTTCAAACATTTTGTTCTTATACCAATCTAGCGCACTTAAACTAATCAATAGCCAAGAGGGATAACAAACGTTTACACATAAAATCAATTCATATAATTAATCTAAAATTACAGTTTACAATTACTAAAATGTTAACATAACAATTTTACAACAACCTGAAAAATCCGATCAGATTTTGGTATCAACTGAAAAACTGACAAAATAACAAAGCCGTCTAATGAGTCCGTATCCCACGCTCATTAGTATCAGCAATTGAGATGGTATTAAATTAAAAAAAAGTACAAAATTCAACGACTAGATCCATACGTTTTCCTGTTACAAGGTTCCTGGAAAACAAATGAACGGACACATTCAACTCTCTACAAATAAATATATATAACGAATCTCTGCGTGTCACGGTTATAACCATAGATTCCCGGCGCCGCCACTACTTTTTAACGACATAACGTGGTTGTTGTAGCATATATATATATATATATATATATATATATGATGACCATAGATTCGCCGGCGCCGCCACTACCTTTAATGGAGTTGTTGTAGGTACCATATCAAAAGAATATCCTGGATTCGAGCTTATCAGTGCATCTACTGAAAATTATATTTTCTAGTATCTGTAATCATACTGAAGCAGTGGCTATGGATGAGTACAATAGCTCGATATTTCATTGCGCAATTGCTTCTATTTACTACTATTTCTATTTCACTGTCGTCTGATTACACTACAAACACAAAGCTTCAAAGCAATACAGCGCCAGCTGCATGACTAGTTCTTTATGATAAAGAAATACAACAGTGAATTCGGACTATATGCTAAAACGTATTTCTGTCGGAAATTTTGAGCGTACACCAATCACTTTATACAGTTGTGTCAGGATTACCTCATCGTAGATATTCCGAAGTCTCATATGGAACTCGATTGGCCTTGACCAATCCCAATTGCGACTTTTTTAACCTTTCCCAGCTCTGATTGTGATGTTAATTCATTAGGTAATGGGTTTGATGATTACTAAGAGATCAGATTCTTGATACAACAATACGAGTGGCCCCTCTGTCTCGATGACCTTTCATTGTCTGAGGCACTGATACTTGATCTTCAAAAAAAAGTGGAAAAGAAGTATTTCAGATAAGAACCAAAAGATCTTGAAGTATACTTCATATAAAAACCGAAAGAGTTTCTGTCTCAGTTAATATTTATCTGTTTAAGATCAACAACTATGTTTGTAGAGAACACTTTAAAAACCCTTTGAACCACTACAGCCATATATATATATATTCATATATAGAAAACAAACAAAAGGAAACTATCGCTTCCGCTACTTTTATAGAAATAAATATATCTAGGGAATCTAAACATTCTGTTTGATTTTTTCCCTTTTGCATTTGTTATTGGCTTAGTGTAACTCTTTTAAGTTTTTGTTTTTATTTATTTATTTATTTTATTGTGATAGGGATATAACTTTTTTTGTTTTATTTTGGTTAAAATTTAAGAACTAATTATTATTTAAAAATTTTCAATGTGTTGAATTTATTTCTAAATTTAAAAATAAAATTTAAACAACAGAAAATTGTGATTTCCTACAAATTTATATTACCAAATTCAAAATAACTAAACAAAACATTCATTAATTATAATTATAATTACCACCATAAATTGGTTATACAATCAGTGGACAATATAACATGGCGATTGTAAATATCTCATGGTAAAATATTACCATGTTATAGCCATTGTTCCTTTTATCGATCAGTATTCATGTCTAGAGTCGTCTCATTTGAGAGTACACTTTCGTCTTCTATAGGTTAGAGAGTAAAGTTTCGTCTTGGGTAGGTTATTTGACTGAATATGGAAATAGAAAATTATAATATGGACAATCAAAACTTATAGAGTAAAGTTTCGTCTTGGGTAGTTTATTTGACTAAATATGGAAATAGAAAATTATAATATGGACAATGAAAACCTATAGAATAAAGTTTCGTCTTGGGTAGGTTATTTGATTGAATATGGAAATAGAAAATTATAATATAGACAATGAAATTAAATTGTGCATTCTATTTGCATACCTATTTTCATTGGAAAATCTACAATTTTGGAGAATAAAACTTGTAATTCTAATCATCTCTCAAAAATACTATTAGAATTATAAAAAAAACATACTAGAAACTAAGATCCTTTTGTTAAAAAAATTTAGACTCTTTTGGTTTTTCTTTCAGCCTTTGATCCCATCAACTCATGAATATATGAATAAAATGTTGAGGATATCAATTACTTTTTTTTTTCTTCTTCTTTATATATGTATTTTTGATCAGAAACCTATAACCTTCAACAACTTTTATATATCTTTAAAATAATACATAAAATAGATGGAGAGTCCATTTATGTATCTCAATATTTAGATAATGAAATTTATACTGAGAGGAATAAATGGACTAATCCATGTAAAGTCATTTATTCATAGTAATGGGAAAGGGAATGAAGAGGTGACAATAGAGGTTCAATTTTTTATAGTTTTTTTGGTTTTTTCTCTTACAACAATTATTTTAACTTTGAAATTAGATAAAAAATTGTATGATTGATTTTTTTATTTTCTTGGCCTCCCTTGTGGCCAGGCTAGAAAGGTTAGAAAAAACAAATATTTTTTCTAAAGGAAATGTAAAATATGATTTGCAGATTGGTTTTTATTGAAGTAAATAATTGAAATATTAATTATATTGCTGATACAATTTGTACATACTATATTATACACCTTTTACTTCGCCATTTGGTTTGTTAAATATGAACTTTTCCATCTTGGAGATATGGCTAAGTGGGAGGATTGTTAATTAATCAGTAACAGGGTTCAAATATCTCTCTATCCATTTAGTCACTATTAATCCCAAAAATAGATAAATCCAAAACTTTCTATGGAATGGAAAAGACCCATTAACCTAAATAATTTTTGTCTATTTTTTATGTCTTCGATTATTCCATGGATTGTTTAGTAAAAGTTCACATAAATCCAATGATTAAAAAAGAAACGAAAAATATCACTACTATGTAAAGAAAGAACTTAAGAGTAAGAATTACATAATCTATGGGATCCATAAGTACAACATAAATATTAATGAAGAGATGGACTTATGGTATGTGTTTATTGAAAACTATAACCCATTTGGTACATAAATTGAAAGAAAATGATATATCATACATCGACGAACAAAAGGATGATTAAGGAGATTATTTTTCATTTTTATTTATTTTTTATATTTTTGTGTTTTAACAATAAAAATGAGAAGAATCTTCGCATTGTGTATTGGTATATTCAAACAACAAAATATCTTTGCTTCTCTGAAATAAATTGTTTTGATTGAGTTCCATCATTAGCAATGTTCAAGTGAATAGATGTTCACCTTTGAGATGATATGTGTCTAGCTTTATAGTGAGATCTCTTTCAATTCAATGTGAGAATGTTGCATAATGTCTACTTTTTTAATAAAAAAATGGGTGTTTGCATGGGTTTTCCTTT
>ML791700.1:162079-183799 GCA_009831015.1 Picea engelmannii | reverse complement strand
GATGAATGTACAAGAAAACTTTGTTTAGATTTTCTAAAAATATTTGGAATTGATTTATTTAGCTCATTCTAGATTTATATAATTTCATGTAATTTTTTTATATTATCATGGGATATGGGTGTCTAATCTTTATGGACTCACTATAATTTTTTTTTTATATTTTCATGGGATATGGGTGTCTAATCCTTATGGACTCACTAGAAAAATAAAACCAGTGCATCCAACATTGGGAGATGAAGGTTTTGTTCCCTTTATTTTGGGAGGAATAACTTCTCATCATATTGCATCATCTATATTGAGTATATTATCACATCTATTCCATCTTAAGTGTTTGACCTCCCCAATATTAATATGGAGGATGACACATGGGGAACATTGAAATGGTCCTATCCAATAATATTACTGTTATGTTTTTTGTATCTTTGATTTTTTCCAGAACCATGTGGTATGGATCTACAACTACTTTGATCAAATTATTTGGTCCCACTCATTACGAGTGGGATCAAAGATAATTCCAATAAGAAATAGATCGATGGGTTGATGTTGTTCTAGCAAAAAAATTTGATCTTATTTGAAGGTTGGTAAAAAATTCCCTACCAACTCACTTTTTATGATTATATTGGCAATAATCTAGATAAGGGTTGGCATCCAAAGAAAGTGAAATAGATAATGGAGATGGAATAATTTTTGGTTGGTGAGTACATCATATATTGATAGATAAGGAGGGACATGATCTTTGTGTACATCATATGCATGCATTTTTCGAAACATTTCTAGTAGTTTTGGTAGACAAAGAAGGAATTGTGAAAGCCAATGTTCCTTTAGGATGGAAGAATCAAAGTTTAGTGTTGAACAAGTAGGTGTAATTGTCGAGTTGTATGGTGGTGGACTTGATAGGGCCAATTTTGGTGATCCTTCTATAGTGAAACATTTTGTTAGATGTCTTGAATTAGGTGAAATTTCTGAATTAGATTGTGCTACTATAAAATATGATGGCTTTTTCTTACTAATAAAGGGGTTGGTTTTCTTTCATACATGTTACATGTTCTCTTCTTTTATTTTCTTGACACATTTGGCATGGTTCTATAATCCTATTTAGAGATGTTTTTGGTACTATTGACCCAAATTTGGATGCTTAAGTAGAATTTGGAGCATTTCAAAAACGGGAAGATCCAACTACTAAGAAACAAGTGGTATGATATTTCTCCTATCTATTCTATAATAAATATTAGTATGATATCTATCTCCATAATTTTTAATTACAATTAAATATATGGAGACATTGGTTTATAAATTCATTTTGGTATCAACCTTAGAGATAATTTTTTTGGTTATTTTCTTTTTAGTAAAACCAAAAGTTCTGAATAGAGGGGCGAAATAAAATTTCCTCTCTAATTCTTCAATATTTCTCTTCCATCAAAAAGAAAATGACCTCCCCTATAGGGAATTTCATTCTTTTAATTATTCCTTTTGATCTTGAAAATGATCCTGATCCTAATGTTTTTCATAAGGTTTCTCAAAGGCGATGTATAGGGAATAATCACTAAAAATCACAAGTAAACAAGAAGATGATGAATAAGGTTGCACGCTTTCCATTATTACGTCATCCTAATATCATGGTATGTTTACGATGAAAAAAAAAGGTGACATATCTCAACCGATAAAATAGTTTCTATGGATCCACATACCATTGATGATACCTCCAAAACCACACCAAGATTATGGATCCACATGCCATTGATGATACCTCCAAAACCACACCAAGATCAACCAGTGTAAGAAGGTCCTCCTTCATGTCTCATTTACTAGAACTGGTTAACAATTCCATTATTTCATTAATGCATGAAGGGAATCGTATATGAAGTGGTTGATTTGAAAAGGATACACAACAAAGATTGAATTGTTTAATGGCTCGACTCTAATGCAAGACACACTATAAAACTAAAAGATTTACTAAGTAATGAAACTTGAGGTATTAAGATAATGATGAAGTGATGTCGTTGAAAGTGTGAAGGGGCCACGTTAGATCAATTCAATACAACTCACCTTTAAAGTGCCCCATTGATAATGAAAGTACATATGAATTAAAATTAAAGAAAAGAAGACAAATAAAAATTAAACCCTTGCATATGAGCACTACTAGAAAAAGATTAAAGGAGACGAGTGTTGAAGAGTTGGGGAGCTAAAGGCTCATGGATTCTTCTACTTCTAGCTAATCCCAAAAATAAACTTATTTACAATATTTGAGATGAGGCTCTTAGAAAAAAAAAAGAGGGAATGAATAAAAAATTGTAATATTGAATAAAGAATTGTAATATACAATGTTGTTGGAGACAAAATATCAAATTACTTGTGCAATTTTTAGGAAATAAACCTAAATTTTGGCCATTTGTTGTTTGAGTTTTTCCATTGGGTTTTATCTATGGTACTCCCTATGTCTATGGTATAAGATATGAACTTATAAACCACTTGGTAATTAATATGTATGGTAAAAATACATAGTGGAGACTAAGAAAATGAAGAACAAATGTTGGAAGGCCTAGAGAAGAGTAAAGACAAAAAAAATGATAGCCACATGTCATAAATAACATGTAAAAGAAGATCCAAAAGCTAGGTTTATTCAATGAGAGTTGAGCATTGCCCCTTATTACTACTAGTAATAAAGGATATGGAAGGAGACTTTGCAAATACTAAGAATGAATAAGAAAAGGCTAGTCAAGAAGGCTTCAAAGGAAAGAATCATTGAGATTTTTGGTAATAAGAACTTTCTTCCTTCATTTTCTAATGTTCCATTTTATGTCGAAGAGAAACTTGAAATACCAACTTATGAGGTTCAAGGTAATGTTTAAAATTTGAATAGTTGGTTGAAGGAATTAGAGATTTATTTTGGCCTTTTTCTAATCAAAGGAACATGACATATTTCTTTTTTTCATTTGAATATGGTTGGACATGCTCTATTATGGTGGAAAATATTTGTAGATGCACTAATGTTAGCTAAACATCACATGATTAAAGATGGGATGATTTAAATGCATTGTTGAAATCACAATTGTATCCTATTGGCTATGAAGTGTAACGACCCTGCTTAAATAAATGGAAAGGATTATTAATTATAATTAAATTGATAATCTGACTGTCCTAAGATGTTAGCTAAACAATAATTATTTCTTATATAATATTAATTAATTAATTATCATTAATTATTTGTTCATAACTATCAATGGTTAATTAATTATTAATCAACCCTTTAATTATGTGAGCAAAGAATTAATGGGGTTAATAATTTAATTTATTAAAACTTACGTATATGAAGGGGATAACAAACATTAAACAAAAGGATAAGAAACATTAAATAAAAGGGACAAGACATTAAATAAGAGGATAAGGTAATGAATGTAGGGATAAGGAATTTAATGAAAGGAAGAGTCGGTGAAAGGGGATATGAGGGGGAGGGCCTTACGGAGGAGGATTCATTCTTTTGGAGGAGGATTTTGGATTTTGGGGGAGGAAGCATTTTGGAGGGGGATGGGAGCACTGGTTTGATGGCTTGTTTGTTTTTTTTCTGGTTCTGTGGGAGAGTTTTCAGACTGTGAGTATCATTGCAGGGGGCACCGGGTTGCTAGAGGTTTTGGGCACGGGGGCCAGGATTCCTTTCGGTTTCCTAGAGCTAGGGAGTCGGACAGGCTGCTCCTAGTTGGCTGGGTGGATAGTCATTTTGGGCAGTCTTGTTCAGTTCAGCGGGCTAGGCAAGACAGCAGCAAGGCAGCAGGGAAGGGATAGCCATATCGATGGGAATTAGCATCAGAAACATGTATTTATATGTGATTTGTTGAGTTATTTCCATGTTGTAGATAGATTTTAACTTATGCAGAATGTTTATGCTTTTGAAGTGAATGAATAATTTATGTAAGGCAATTATATGTTAATTGAATTAAGATTTTGTATGTAATTAAGCTCGGTCACTACAATTGCTATCAGAGCCTTAGTTTGAAATCTGGGCCTAAGGGCCAAGTTCCAACTCCAAGCTCTAGCTCCACCTAACCTGTAAGCCAAGTATAAATTTTGATTTTAGTATATACACAAATCTATATATAATATATATAAACAATATGCCTGGAGAAAAAAAAAATGAAATTTGTTTAATATTATATGCATTTAAAGTGTTAAATAAGTTTTGGGCACTTGGCTCAATTAAACAAACAATATATATATATATATAAATAGAGTATAAAATACATTACTAAAAGAAAACAAATAAAAATAAAGAACACATTCCTAATCTAATAAAGAAGACGTATTTAAAGACGAAGGAGAACATGTCTAGAAGAAATGTAACTTAGTTTAAAATTCATAACTGATAGATGTTGAGTGTCCAATACACATTGTCAGAACCCCAGAAATTAAATGAGAAGAATTATGCATCCTAGACCATCTTAATGGAGAACATATTGTTAAAATATATATATATATAATAAAATTATTTAGGGTTTGAAATGGCACAAAAACAAAACCTGCCAGAGGTTAAGATGCATAGCAAAACTCGAACATTCACCTAGAGACAAGGAAATTGCAGGGAAATACCCAAAATCAGAGTCGAACTTCCTTACTTCAGCGAAAGCTACACCCAAAGGTATACCATTTCTGTAAAATGAAATTTCACTAGCATCCAAGTTAATGCAGCATCAACACATGCACTTCATCACCTACCTAATAGCAGCCGATAGGGAATTATCTACTTAGAACACAAACCAAACCCAAGGACAAAAGCACTTCTCGTTCAGGTTATCTACCCGGCCGTTAACCACTTGCCCATGATAGAGTTAGAGGGGTAGAGGACAACAAATCATGAGTTCATTAAGTCATAAGGTTATTCCATGGCATCTAGCTGCCACCCTCAGATCATACAGTCTGGCACTATGGATTAAGATGGATGGGTCTGGTGTATATTAAGATGGATACGCCACTGCCCTCTATAGATAGTGAGTTGTCTAATTATGGGAGTTGTGTTCATCTTTTGCACCCTAGGGACGTTGATCACCCCGAACCTTCCCAAGAGTTGTCCTAGTCTCTCTCGAAAAGGCCCGTACTGGTTTAGTTCAATTGGCGCCTACCGATCCTAGGAAAACATGACAAAGCCCACCTCAGAGCCAGGTGTTCTAGAGCGATACCCAACAACCCTCAATTTTTGATAGCCCACTCACTGCTCACTTTGTAATGCCAACTTTGTAGGGAGTAAACTAGAACTAATAATAAACAAAAGACCCCTAATTGTTTTCCCACCTAACCTAAACAATGGGCTATTATGGGTAGGTCTAGAAGGCAAGTACTTTGGCTGATGGGCATAAATGCTTGGCGAAATTGGTTATACGAGAGATGCTCAGAAAGGGTATAGTTTATATTGAATAAAATCCAGTTGGATGGCCCGATGAGGGAACACCCCAAAGTGGATTGTTTATTGACAAAAAGCCAAGAATGAGTAGGTTATTTAAACCTGTTGTAAGCGAACATGTTGCTTGTGCCTACTATCCAGGTATGCCAGGTGGTGTATAATCCCCTATTGAGCATTATTGATCCAACCAAGAACCTAATGGGAGCAAGCGATAATGATCAAGCACTCTTTCATCATCGTGGGGAGAAAGGCTTTTTCTTTTTCTTTCTATCTAGTAAGATCGGATATATAAAAAGACTCCAGGTGACTCTTGCTATTTTAAGATCCTGGGCTTAAGGCTATAGATCTTACAAGCGAGCTTATTCCAGGACTTCGGGCAATTAGAATGCTTCTGGGGTCCTCTATTATAGCACATTCGATCCATTCGCAGCGAGGATCTGACTTGAACAGTCAAAATGCCTCAGAGAGATTACATAGACTTGCACAGGAAACGACATGGGTACCGCTTAGATTATTTTGGGAAGAAGCGTAAGGAACACCTCTATCGTGATTTGTCTTCGGGTCAATGCCTTATTATCCCAAAGCTTAGTGAGCCCAGCCATGTTGTTCGGTATTATTTTAGATAACAATAATGATGAGACAACGAATATATGGGGTACTGGGATAGGAAGAATCCAATGCACAATGATGGGATTTAATAGACAAGGACTGCTTCCATAAAAAGAGACCTTCAATGGTTTACACAGTAAAGGTAACGACCACCAACTCTCATCTTTACCTTCATCAGAGCCAGTGCCCGAGAGAAATTGAAATATCCTCCCATTTCATGGATGATACTATCATTGAGTTAGTGTATCGACGTGGGCTATGTGAGCCCATAAAATGGCATTGGGTCAAGAATACCCAGAATAATACTATTTGGTATACTTCATGTTTTGGCTTTCCTCCCTCCCCAGACAGATAATATATAAAGCACTAGGTATTTAACCCCAAAGAAAGAAGGATTTAATTTCATTGGGAGGGACCAGGAATCGCCATATTCAACCGCTCAACTAATACACCTCTCATATCATCTCCTCGCGCTCGCCCTTCTGAAGAAACATACACGCTCGCTTGAAGGAATGACCAAACTGCACACAAATTGCACCGAAGTCCATATATTGGTGATGATGACCATGACATACAACTAAGAGCCGATATGGAGAATTTGAAGACCCATGTCCACAATATATGCTCAATGCACACACGGAAACCAAAAATGAAAATAATGCCTTGCAGCCAAGAGCCTCGAGAGAAATTGGGGACAAATGAAAACAAGGCCAATAATATGCGGAAATCATAGAATAAAGGGCCACTATGAAACCTTTTCCCCGAAATTTAAAATAATAGGCACCGCTACATCAGTAAACAGAGACTTAACAGTTGATGCTGAAACATCTGAAGGCTTGGACTTGCACAAAATACAAAAATAAATAAACATGCGCGCATGATTAATTAAGTCATGCTAGAAGAAACTTTTCTATACATGGGACTTCAACCTAATCAAAATCTGTTCAGAGAAATATAAATCAAACACTATGCCCAAATCTCTTAGTACAAATACACATATCTCTAACTCTACATCACAAATTACCAACCTAAACAAGATGAGAGATATCGTCTCATCACTGCAATGAGGCAGTTGCAAGGGTTGCCAGCTACTGGAAGAATACATAAGGCTTTCACAAATAGAAATAATTTGCCTTCTTGTTCCAATCTACAGAACAACCTCCCATTACCAAGCCAAGGGAGGAGCCCACGGCCATTATCAGAGCTCTGCGGCCATTATCAGAGCTACGCCATAGAGAGGGAGAAGCCGAGGGCGCATTTGTGTAGGGAGATAGGTGGTAGTGATGGAGTGTTAGGTTTGAGGAAAGTTTAGGGTTTGATTAAGAGACGTGTAGGGCTGGGAATGAGCGTGGGTTTGGGAGGGGCACGTGGGCCTCATGCGAGAACCCACTGCCTAGGTTAAAAATTGTTTATTTTTTTTATTTTTATTTTATTTTGGGTTAAATCTTAATGTTGTATAATTCAAAATAATGGTTTAAATTATTTTAGTTTAAATTTAAATATAATTTAAATTATAATAATAATAAAATTTAATAATTTTAAATATAATTTAAATATAGTTTTTATTTATTTATTAGTTATGTTATGTTTAATTTTAAATATAATTAAAATATAGTATTTAACTATTATGTTTAATTTAATTAACCATGTTATGTTTTAAATTTTAAATATAATTCAACTATAGTTTTAACTATTATGATTAATTAATTAATTATATTTAAAATTTATGATTCATGCTAGATTTCAAACTGATTAATCACTTTAACTAAAAACACCGAGCTAAGAACCTGCAATACAACACGAGTTAACCACGATCGAGCGCCAATGTTTCGGGAATCAAGACATAGAACAGAGGACCTCACAAGCAGGCTCAAAGGGCATGCACTTCAAAACAAAACAAAACAAAAAAAAAATGGCGATTCAAACAGGCCAAGCGCCAAGTCCCTCCACTCCATTCCACCGGTCAAAAGTCAACACTAAATCTCAATGCAACATTCGACAACGCCAACACTAGTGCCAGGGAAAAAATTCACGAGTGTAGCATCTCGTTCATCGCCAACGATGAAGACAGGTCCACGGCCATCTCAGGGAACAACTAGTAGGGGCAAGGGTTCCGGGGGAAGGAACTCGTTTCAAAGACAGTCGTAGAACTGTGCACAGGTTCAATCCTGTGTTACCTGTTGGGGACGTGGAGGACGTTGTTACCAGCATGACTGCCTAGAGTTACAATCAGGATTGTGCATAGAGAAGGAAAGGCCCCGATGGGAAGAGCAAGTGGAAGCCATCAGATTTACACAACGGTTAATAATCGCCAGGAAGAACATCAATCTACGGTGGTGGAATCAGTAGGTGCGCTAAATCATATCAATGATAAGATTTTGTTTGATTCTGGTGCGACAAATAGTTTCATTTCACCATCTGGAATAGAAAAGAGTGGGTTGGTAGCCTACGAGCACGATGACTTTAAACAAGTCAAGATGGCTTCGGGGGAAAAACAAGTGGTAGGACCTAGTGTTGATGATGGTATAGTAGATCTGGGAGTGTGTACTACCAGGTTGAAGGTATGCGTCACTGCTCTCGGGGCGTATGACCTAATCAATGGAATAGATTGGTATTAGCTCACCGAGATTTGGTAGATTGTTTCACAAAGAGGGTGGTTTGTGTTGACGATGAAGGAAGACCAGTAGAGATCTAGGGTGTACAAAGAAAAGTGTCATTACGCTTTATATCAACTATAAAGGTTAAGTTATGCTTGAGGCTAGGGTGTCGATTGTATGTAGTGGAAGCAATGAATGAAATGAAGGGAGCCTCATTGGATCAGTACCCGGTATTGTCAAAATTTCAGGATGTTTTTTCGAATGAGTTACCAGCGTTACCTCCTGAGAGGGAGCTTGATTTTACTATTGAGCTAAAGCCTGGTGCAGAACCGATCTCCAAGACTCCGTATCGGATGACAGTGTCAGAACTTTGTGAATTGCAAATGCAGTTGAAAGAGTTACTGGACTTAGGGCTAATAAGGCCCAGTGTTTCACCCTGGGGCGCGCCGGTAATTTTTGTAAAGAAGAAGGACGGATCCTTACGACTGTGTATAGACTACAGGGACTTGAACCATGCTACAATGAAAAATAGGTACTCGATGCCGCGAATACATGACCTATTCGATCAGATGAAAGGAGAAACGGTGTTCTCAAAGATTGATTTGCAATCAAGGTATCATCAATTAAAGATTAAGGAGGGTGATATCCCAAAAAATGCCTTTCGAACTCGGTTTGGACATTACGAGTTTGTTGTAGTACCTTTTAGATTAACCAATGTGCCAGCAGTATTCATGAGCCTCATGAACGACATATTCTGGAAGTACTTAGACCGTTATGTACAAGTCCTTTTAGATGACATCCTCATCTATTCCAAGAATGAAAGAGAACATGAGGAACACTTGCGAATAGTGTTGTCCTGCCTTAGATAGAACAAATTGTATGAGAAGCAGTCGAAGTGTTCCTTCTTCCAGAAAGAGAACCACTATTTTAGGTCATATCATTTCCGGCGAAGGAATCTCTATGGACCCAGCAAAGGTAAAGGCCATTATGGAATGGCCAGTGCCCAAAAATGCCCATGAGCTGAGAAGCTTCATGGGGCTAGCCGGTTATTACCAGAGATTTGTAGAAGGATTCTCAAAAATAGTGAATCCCATCACCACCTTGCAATGCAAGGGGGTCAAGTATGAATGGACAGAAGAATGTGATAGTGCATTCATTGAGATTAAGAGGTTACTAACTAGTGCGCCAATTCTATGAGTGTCGGATATGGAAAAGGACTTCACAGTTTGCACGGATGCCTCGAAGCAAGGGTTGGGGGCCGTGCTAATGCAGGATGGAGGAGTGATAGCCTATGCGTCAAGGAAGTTGAAGAATCATGAAGAGTTATACGTGACTCATGATTTAGAGTTGGCAGTTGTAATGCTAGCTCTGAAAATTTGGAGGCACTATCTTGTGGGGTGAAACTTTGAGCTCAAAACAGACCATCAAAGTTTAAAACATCTCTTCACTCGAAGATATCTGAATGCCAGGCAAAGGCGATGGAGTGAGTTTATGAGTGAGTACTATTTTGGTATTTCGTACATCAAGGGAAAGGAAAATGTGGTCGCAGATGCCTTGAGTAGGAGACCACATATATTTTCCTTACTAACCTTAAAGGTTAATCTGAGAGAACATGTGTTGACACAACTCCAAGGAGACAATTGGTATTTAAAGGTTACTTCAAACCTCCAGAGTGGGATGAAGTTAGATCCAAAGTATGAAGGATATAGTCTGGAAATAGATAGACTGTTAAGATATCGAGGAAGGATGTACATCCCTGAGATTGGGGATATTCGAAGCATCATAATGAAGGAAGCCCATATATCACTTTATTGTGTGCATCCAGGTGTGAAAAAGATGTACGCAGATATAGGGAAACTCTTCTTCTGGGTGGGCATGAGGTGCGATGTAATCCATTTCATCACCAAGTGCGTAGATTGTCAACAAGTGAAAGCCAACCACCATCACAGGCAGGCCTCCTATAAAAACATGGTGTTCCTAGGTCCAAATGGGAAGTCATCTCTATGGATTTTGTTGTGGGGTTTCCGCTCACATCTCATAGACACAATGTCATTCTTGTGATAGTGGATAAGTTAACCAAGAGTGCTCATTTTATTCCGGTTAGAGACACTTACGATGTCACTGATGTGGCATGTGTGTTTGTAAGCGAGGTAATCCGTTTGCACGGGATACCTAAGAAGATCATTTTAGATAGGGACTCCAGATTCACTTCTAGGTTTTGGACAAGTTTACAGTCAGCGTTGGGGACTCAATTGAACTTAAGCACAACTTATCATCCTGAAACATATGGGAAAATGGAGAGAGTAAATCAAGTCATGGAATACATGTGTGGGATGTATGTCATGGATAATCAAATCCAGTGGGAGAGGTACTTACCTTTGGTAGAGTTTGCCTACAATAACAGTTTTCATAGTTCCATCGGAATGCCACCATACAAAGCTTTGTATGGGAGGCCATGCAGAACGCCAATGAGTTAGAATAGACAAGAAGACTGAGAAACAGTTGGGCCAGAACTGATTCAGGAGAAGGAAGAACAAGTGATTCAGATTAGGTAGAGACTAAAGGAAGCACGGGATAGGCAGAAAATTTATGCGGATGCACACCGGACCGACCAAAGTTATGAAGTGGGAGACCAAGTTTTCATTCGTATCAGGCCTAATAAGAATACCATATAGTTTGGGAAGGGGACAAAGTTGTCACCTCAATTTATAGGACCGTTCAGAATCCAAGAGAAAATTGGACCCATTGCCTATCATCTCGTACTTCCACCCCACTTGAATAAAACTCATAATGTATTTCATATATTTGTTTTACGTCATTATGTTGCTGATGAATCGCATAAACTAAATTGGAAAGAATTGCAAGTATCGGACGTGGGAACCCTCGCGGTATAACCATTACACATATTGGACCGTAGAGTCCAACAGCTCAAGAATCATCTGGTAGACCAAGTAAGGTCCAGTGGGACAAGTATAGACCAGGATCTGCTACTTGGGAAGATGCCGAGACACTACAACGAGACTATCCCTCACTTTTGACCACCTCGAGAATATATTTCTCGAAGGTAGGGTGTATGTGACACCACCTTTTGACTTAGACAACCATGATTACCTAAGGCCTATATACTTTATTTTCTAGTCACAGTGAAACTTTTAAATGATACACTTAAACTTTAAAATGTATGAACTTTTATGAATGTTTAAATGTTATTGATGATGATGTATGTAATGCGATCTACTATGAGAATGTAAATTGTACGAATGATTAAATGATATTCATGATGATGTATATGATGCGACATATTGTGAGAATGTGAATTTTATGAAGGATAAATGCTATTAGAATGATGTTGGATATGATGTAATCTATTTTGGTAAATGAAAATCTTATGAATGGGTGTCAAAATTGAATTATGGGATATTATAAGATCTATTTCTAACAGGAAAACTTTGATGATAATTTATCGGTACAGGGATACCAAATTGAAATGATGATAGTATGTAATTACATGATGATAATGCATAGAAATGTATGATTTTTTGTTACAGACTAATCTACAGGTTATGGGCTATGAAATAGCCAAGGGATAATGATGATGAAAGTGGATATCAGGACCACTAACCAAGAAACATTATGGTATGAATATTGTATGTGGAGTTTATATTGGTTTGGATGCATTGCTATGATATGTGGACTAGTGCATGATTTCAGGTGATGACACTGCCCAAAACTGAATAAATGATGACAAAACCCCCAGCAACACGGTGCCACTGTGTATTCCATTGTAGGGTATGGACACTAGTCCTGTTAGGAGGGGTGGAGGCATTTCCCACCGTGTATCCTCCATTGTAGGGTGTGGACCCTAGTTATGATTAGGAGGGGTGGAGGCATTTCCCACCGTGTATCCTCTGAAACCTGAAGTCATGGGAGGACGGTGTTAGTTCACGCTCCCCTAGACATGTGATGATGACTATCAGTTGCCTGCTGGGGAAGCTTGGTCGAGATAGTGACACTTCCACTTACGGGTTCTATTTGGAGTTAGGTCAATATAGTTGACGCTCCAAGATAGTCCAGCAAAGGAAGGATGAGTAGAAATAGTTGAGAGAGTATGGAGATTTGTCTGATGGTGGAATTTAATGTTTTTCCTTCAAAAAAAACGAAAAGAGAAATGTGTATATATGAATATTCATAATTACGTAACTAAACCACAGTTGTCTAAATACAATTGTTGAACTAGATAATATCAATTAAATAATTTCTCAAACAACTGATTGGTTTGTTCTCTTTTATAAAAGACTAGTCCTGCTGACTAGATTGGATGCCTACATAAATTACTAAAGGATGGTAGTTTTGATTATTAGTACATGCACGAGACTTGTATGTACTAGCTACACATACATTTCTGGTACATATACACTAGTATGTATGAGTTTTCTTGACTTACTTACTGATAGTGTCGGTTAATTGTTATGAATGTGTGAACCATGTTTCTTTTCCTTGTACCAAAAGATACCTTAACTTTGGGACGAAGTTTCCTAAAGGGTGGGTGTATGTAACGACCCTGCTTAAATAAATGTAAAGGATTATTAATTATAATTAAATTGATAATCTGATTATTCTAAGATGTTAGCTAAACAATAATTATTTCTTATATAATATTAATTAATTAATTATCATTAATTATTTGTTCATAACTGTCAATGGTTAATTAATTATTAATCAACCCTTTAATTATGTGAGCAAAGAATTAATGGGGTTAATAATTTAATTTATTAAAACTTACGTATATGAAGGGGATAACAAACATTAAATAAAATGATAAGAAACATTAAATAAAAGGGACAAGACATTAAATAATAGGATAAGGTAATGAATGTAGGGATAAGGAATTCAATGAAAGGAAGAGTTGGTGAAAGGGGATATGAGGGGGAGAGCCTTATGGAGGAGGATTCATTCTTTTGGAGGAGGATTTTGGATTTTGGGGGAGGAAGCATTTTGGAGGGGGATGGGAGAATTGGTTTGATGGCTTGTTTTTTTTTATTCTGGTTCTGTGGGAGAGTTTTCAGACTATGAGTATAATTGCAGGGGGCACCGGGTTGCTAGGGGTTTTGGGCATGGGGGCCAGGATTCCTTTCGGTTTCCTGGAGCTAGGGAGCCGAATGGGATGCTCCTAGCTGGCTGGGTGGATAGTCGTTTTGGGCAGTGTTGGTCAGTTCAGCGGGCTAGGCAAGACAACAGCAAGGCAGCAGGGAAGGGACAGCCATATCGACGGGAATTAGCATCAAAAATAGGTATTTATATGTGATTTGTTGAGTTATTTCTATGATGTAGATAGATTTTAACTTATGCATAATGTTTATGCTTTTGAAGTGGATGAATAATTTACGTAAGGCAATTATATGTTAATTGAATTAAGATTTTGTATGTAATTAAGCTGGGTCACTACATGAAGGAAGAAAAAATTTAAAGATCGAGACTTATCTTAAAATGTAGAAACCTTCATAAATTTTAGTAATTTTAAAAATGTCAACCATATAATGTTTGACAATATTTTTGTAAAAATATTCAAATTTCTAAGGATTTTATATATATTCTAAGAAAACATGGTAATTTTTAGAGGAAAACACATTTATGCTATAGCATTGGTGAATCTTTTTTGTAAATAAAACATGGGGAATTATCCAATAGATGAATTTTCATGCCCAAAATTTTTGTTGGTATGAAGATTAACACCTTATAAAATGGTAGTACCTTTGACAAGAATACACATAAGGTGCTTGACAATCGATGTATGAATTTTGAAAGTAAGTTATTAGGTTATGTATCTCTTTGGTAGTGCTTCAGGTAGTGGTGAAGTCCCTTGCAGTATTATCAAGCCATATTCATAAGTAATTACAACTCCCTATGAGAAAAATAATAGATGATGTGAACAAAAAATATATCTACATTGGGTTGGACATTAGAAATGAGAACTCGTGCAAAGGCCCGAAAGAAAATATCAAGGACAATTGCAAAATGATTGAATCCACAACCCAAAAGGAAAAGTATTTGAATAGTAATTTCAAACACTATGATATGGATGAGAACCTGGAAGAGAATTGCTAAAAACTCCCTTCATAATTGCACCTAAAATGGTACAAATATTTAAAAGGATAAAATGCAACTACTAAGACAAACAAGATAGAGGTAGAAATCACCTATGATGTGGATGAAACCATATAAATGGTAAATGCCAACAATTGTTATTAATGTAGTTTGATTCTTGAAACTTTAGTAGTTTAGCTTTGTCTAGATATTGTGGATCTATTATAGTCATGTTTAATGGACCAGATCCAAGAAAAATGTGTCACTAGAATCACAAACAAATGCACTATCAGGTTTTCCATTAATGTTGATTATGTTGATGAAGTAGAATGTGAAGTTGTGCAACTAGATACATGTGAAGTGATGTTTATCAATCCTTAGTTGTGGGATAACATAGTTACAAACTTAATGAGAAATGTGACCTCAAAATGAGAGCTCTAGTGCTAATAACTCATATTTTGTATCAAATGTATTAAATAAACCCCTGAATCGAAAAATGATTCCACAAAACACACTTGTTTGTTTTTTGGGGTTAAAATTACAACATTTCATAACCGTCACTTGAAATGTTGCTAACGAAAGCATCAAAATAAACCCTTGAATCATAAATGATTTATACCTCACCTATATATTTTTAAAGGTTATAATTACAACTTATTTAAACCATCGCCCTAGTAAGTAGTATTGTTGCAACCAAAATATTTAAATCAACCCCTGAATCAAAAAGTAGTGTTACAAATAATTTTCTTCTATCTTTTTCACAGTTAATATTACATTTGAATCCATATTATTAATAACTTGTACCATTGTAATAAAAATTTTAAAATCAATCCCAAAATTAGGAAAATGGATTGGTAACAGTTCCCTTTAGACTTTTTACTTAAAATGGTAATATTGTTAAAATTGTAACCTAAAAAATCAACATTGTTTCAGTATCATCATGCTTAAAAGAAAAACCACACACACACACACACACATAATTGAAACTAATTAAAAAATATAAACATTGAATCTATAAAAAAAACACCAGTTTAACAAAAACATTAAAAATGAGTTAATATGTTTTTAATATATATCAAAAAGGTTGTAAGAAGGGAAAATATGGTTCTCCCCCTTATACATATTACAAAAATACATAGTTAAATGCCTATGGAATTCATAAGTGTTGTTGAGTCATTTACATGGTACTCCTTTATTCATAAACCAAAGTGTTAATTTTTATTTTATTTGTAGCCTCTTAAAAAAAAAAAAAAAAAGATTCAAAGCAGTATATTAACCATTTATTCAATAAATAGTGAAAGTCTATCATTATACGAAATCTAAGAGAAAACACTGAAAATAGAAAAGTTTAGGTTCATAATTCATGATTATATTCTATAATGTGCGCATTTTGGATTACTAAAATAATTCAGATTCGTCACTCTAACCGAACTCTATCTTTTGGGATCCCATCTCCAACAATATTCCCATCTTTATGTGTGTATTTATGTTTTTTTAATGTTAAATGTTTATAGGTTTATTTCTTTTATATATATATGTGTGTGTGTGTGTGTGTGTGTGTGTGTGTGTGTGTATGTGTGTGTGTGTTTTATTTTATTTTATTTATTTTTAATTAATTTTATTTTTTTTAATCTTCTTTTTCCATTTTGTTTTTTAATTGTTTTTTAATGTTTGTTGTAACATCTCGCTCTACGGATAGTAAAAAACGTTGTGAAAACATAGGCTCTGCAAGACCTAACTTCCGATTTAGGGTTTGGAGACGAAACTGAGTGACCACACTCACAGGCCCGTGAGGGCCATGATTCCGAAGGAAGGAGGCCGAATCGACGCCTCCTATAGTGAAGCTACAGCAAATGGCAGCGACGGAGATGGGTTTAAGCGACCGTCCTTTAAGCCGCAGCCGGACCTGCGAGCAACACTCATCACGGAAGGCACCTTTAAAGACCGTGAAATGGACATTGATCCAGAACACCCAGCAGCCCCTGCTACAACATCAATGCCCTGGCTTCCTGGTAAGTGCATTCCTCAAGCACCGCAAGCTCCGAAGTACATAGTTAACTCTCCCAGGATAGAGGAGCAGAAACAGTTTATGAGAGACCATGCTCTGGTAGGGAAATTTTTAGGGTTGTGGCCATCAGAAAGAGATTTAATCAAATGGATACAGTACTCGTGGAAACCAAAAGGCCACTACGAATTACAGCTAGGCTCAAAGGGATTTTTTACAATCATTCTGCACAATCTTGAGGACCGCACCCACATCTTTGATGGGGGACCTTATTTTTTTAACTCGGCCGGGCTATTCTTAAGATTCTGGACTGAGAGATTCAACCCTGAAAAAGAAGATTTCGCCCATGCTCCAGTATGGATCCGTCTGTACTCCCTTCCTCAAGATTTCTGGTTGGAAGAGGTCCTGGTTGGTATAGGCAACACTATTGGAGTCTATGTAAAGTCCTGAGAGGCCACAAAACAGAGGAGATACACCTCGTATGCACGTATCTGTGTGTATCTAAACATAGCAAAACCACTGCCAGGAACCATAGCCCTTGAATACCAGTACGAAGATTGGATACAAACCATTGACTATGAACATATTCCCTTCCGATGCCGAAAGTGCCATGAACATGGGCATCTATTCAGAGAATGCCCCCTCAATGCGGCCCATAAGGAAGGAAACCTAGAAGATGGAAAAGACAAAGATGGCTTCGCTCAACCAGGAGGGAAATGAAAACAAGCTGGGCGATGGAAACAAAACCAAGTAAGTAAAGATCCCTCCACACGTAACAAATTTTCCATTTTACAGGATCAGCCTGAGGACCCTACAACCAACATCACTCCTAAGGAGCTCCCTGTGGACAACACCTCCTCTTCTAAGGAACGGGAGGAAGATAGGAAACCACAAGGAAAGGAAGCCGACCAAGATCCACAATCCACGGAAGAGAACCTAAAATATGCCTTGCAACTCGAGGATGGGGACGCAGAGATGGAAACCGAAGAGCAAGATCTATATCGGGTGGATTTGGAACACCTTGAACATACCTACAGACATCAAAAACTATATACCATACCTCGTGATCAACTGAGGAAGGTCCAAAAGATCTTTATCAACTCCTCCGCAGGCTCCGCAGCGCGATCCAGCAAGAGCCTAGGGATACAGGGCAGCCAAATGAAGAATCAAGGGAAAAATCTGAAAGACGACAAGAAATGAGGTAGAAAGTCAACAACTACACTCATACAAGAAATAGGGAAGTTCATGGTAAATTCAGGGCAAATTCACTTAATCTCAGACAGCTTCCCTCCCCTCCCCATCCCCCCATCATCATGAAGATAATCTCTTGGAACATAAGAGGCCTCAATGGACGTAGCAAACAGAAATCGCTACGGGATCTGATCTTTGCAGAGAAACCGGATGTATTATTACTTCAGGAAACAAAATGCTCAAATGAAGACATTAATAAGCTTATTCCCTATTGCTGGAAGCAAGGGGAAGCAGTGTCAATAGCGGCTACAGGCACAGCTGGAGGACTAGATGTTCTCTGGAACCTAGCCACAGTAAGGTTAGAAAACTTCACTACCACTCGATGGTACATCACCACAGACTACATACTCATAGGATCTAACAAACTGGGTCACATCACTAATGTTTATGGCCCAGTCAATCCCAGGGAAAAACAAGCCTTCCTCAGAAGCCTGGATTATCTCAATAGCTTGCTCAGACACAAGCACTGGACCATAGGGGGCGATTATAATCTCATTCGAAACCTGGAAGAGAAAAGAGGGGGATCTCGACGCCTAGATCAAGACACCAATGACTTCAACAGCCTCATCGACACACTCAACTTGATCGACCTGGAACCCACCAATGGCACCTTCACTTGGACCAATAGAAGAACAGGCTCTCACCAGATCGCTTGAAAACTTGACCGTTTTCTAATTTATGACTCCCTCATGTTGGAAGGTATGGCCATGGAGGCGAGCATACTAAACACTCACGGCTCGGATCATTGACCCATCCAGCTGTGGATAGAAGTATCAGTGACACCAGGGAGAAAACCTTTCAGGTTCAAGCAATTTTGGCTCAATCATCCATATTTCGAGGCCAAAATCCAAGACTGGTGGGCACAGGCAGAAGTTACACAGGGCTCCAAGATGTTCAGATTTCAGCAAAGATTAAAAAATCTCAAACAACTCATTAAAACCTGGAATAAGAATACCTTTGGCAACATCTTCGACTCCCAACGGAAACTGTCAGAGCAAATGGAGAAGATACAACATCAGATCTGGATGAGCGGCTTAACGGATGATTTGAAAACCCATGAAGCAGCAATTACTCAACAACTACGCACCAGAAAATCACAGGAAGAGATTTTATGGAGGCAGAAGTCACGCGTCCAGTGGCTCAAAGAGGGGGAGCGCAACACCAAGTTCTTCCACAGGTCGGTCATGCAACAACGCCATTCAAATAGAATCACGCATTTAACCTCCGACACGGGTGAGCACATACTCGACCATGAAGAAATGGATGCAACATTGACAGACTATTATAAGAACCTACTCACCGAGCCATCCCTGAATAGATCAGAAGACATAGCCAAAATAACACAACATGTGCCCTCCCTAGTCACCCAGGAGCAAAACGCAGCACTACTTCGGCCCATCACAATTGAGGAGGTGGATCAGGTGGTACAAGACACCCCCAAGAGAAAATCTCCGGGCCCAGACGGCTTCACCAACGATTTATTCCACCACTGTTGGCCGATGATAAGAAGGGAGGTCTGGGAAATTATTGAGGACTCCCGCTCCACTGGACAGGTCCTTCAAGCTCTTAACGCTACTTTCCTCACTCTCATACCTAAAGAGGGACATGCTCACCATCTGAAACAGTTCAGACCCATTTCTCTCTGTAACGTCATCTATAAACTTCTGATAAAGGTCATAGCTCGAAGACTCAAGCCCATCTTGCCTACCATCATCTCTCAGGAATAATCTGGTTACATCGAGGGCAGACAAATCTTAGACAGCGTTATTCTGGCGCATGAGGTAATTCATTCTCTTCAGAAAACCAAAACGCCAGGTATGCTACTAAAACTAGACCTCTCCAAGGCCTTTGACAAGATAAGTTGGGACTACATGAAGGAATTGCTCCTTGCTTTCGGCTTTGATAAACTCTGGGTGACTTGGATCTTGAACCTCACCTCGACTGCTTTCTTCTCCATCCTTGCCAATGGCGTCCCATCGCGTCCCTTTACCCCTTCATGAGGAATCAGACAGGGGGAACCCCTCTCCCCGTTCCTTTTCATAATCATGGCAGAAGGCCTAAGTCGGAGTATTCAAGCGGAAGTAGAGAATGGCACTCTGGAAGGTCTATCGCTGCATGGTATCTCCCCTCCTATTTCACATAGCCAATTCGTGGATGACACACTCCTGATGGGTACTCCAACGGTTAGAGAAGCAAACTCCATTCTCTAGATCCTCCAGACCTTCTCGGATGCCTCAGGTCTTGACTGCAACAAGGACAAATCCCTCATTTTTTTCTTTAATACGCCCCCTCCAGTCCAAAGACATATCTCTAACCTATTAGGTTTTCAAAGAATCTCCCTTCCGTCCAAATACCTGGGCATTCCTTTGATCGATAATTCCCTTTGAAATTCCTCTTGGGAACAACTGCTCTCTTCTTTTACCAAAAATATCTCCTCTTGGACCCATAGAGCTCTCAATCTTCCTAGCCGGCTCACTCTTCTCCGTGCGGTTCTTCAGGCCCTCCCCACCTATACCTTCTCGGTGCTGGCGGCCCCTACCTTCGTACTGTCAACCATCAAAAGCTTGCAGAGGAACTTCCTGTGGCAAGGTTTCAACACAGGGAAGAAAATCGCACTGGTTAGCTGGGATAAAATCTGTAGGCCCAAAGTGCAAGGAGGACTTGGACTAAGGGATCCCAGCATCATGAATAAAATCCTCAACGCTAAAATTTGGTGGAGGTGGCTAAAAAACCCAATGGATCTATGGGCACGACTTTGGAGGAAGAAATACGCGCCTGCGGTAGCAGAAAAAAACCTCATACGCTGGAACGGGGACACACCAGGGTCCTTAGTCTGGACAGATGCCAAGCAAAACAGACACCTCATTACTCAACATGCCTTCTGGGAAATTAGAAATGGGAAAACGGCCTTATTCTGGAAAGATTCTTGGCAGCAATGGCCCACTCTGGACCAGGAGGACTGGGCCGGGCAGATTTGCGTTCCAGCCATGCAAGCGAGCCTGACGACAGTGGCGGATTACTGTAGGGGTGATTCACAAGACAACACTTGGCGGCACTGGTTGGTTGATAGACAAAGCTTGCATCTAAGCGACCAAGTGGACTTGGGCCCCTATCAAACGGAGATGCTTAAACGGAAAATAGCCAAACTCACAGGAGAGGATATGCTTCGATGGGGACATCGACCAAGAGGCACCTACAGCACAAGTGAAGCTTATCACATAAAGGTCCAATCGAACTTGGAACCTGTAGGAAGGGTTTGGAAAAAGATATGGAATCTCAAGCATTGGCCCAAAATCACTCTCTTTCTTTGGCTGGTGGCCCATTCCAGCATCCTCACTTTGGATAATCTCTCCAAGAGAGGCTTTGTGGGACCCTCAGTATGCATTCTATGTGGGGAGGAAGTCGAAACCATGAATCACCTCCTTACCTCCTGCCATACATGGCACAAATATGGGATCAAATTGCGCTCATCATGCGCACCTTGGATTATGTTCGAGACAACATTGTAGACACCATGGCCGCTTGGAGGGACTAGCCATTTCACTCTCCCCTCTTGAATCAGATCTGGCAATTGATACCCGGCTTCATCCTTTGGCAGGTTTGGAAGGAGAGGAATCGAAGGCTCTTCAGGAACACCTTCGTCCCTTGGCAACAGTGTTGGACTAGCTGCCGACGCAACATTCTGGAAACTCTCCATCTCCACCCTTGGACAGAACAAGATCTCACTAGCAACCCCTCTGAAAACCTAATCCTAAAACATTGGCTCCCCCTCCCTCCCCCTCCCC
>ML791700.1:134187-162014 GCA_009831015.1 Picea engelmannii | reverse complement strand
CCCCACCCCCAGCCCTTCCTCTTGGTCAGCCCCACCGACAGACTTCTTCAAACTCAATTTTGACGGAGCTTCCAAAGGCAATCCAGGGGCCGCGGGGTATGGAGCAGTCTTTCATAATCATCATGGGTGCATTATTTTAATTAGTGAAGGCTCCTTAGGCCATACTATGAACAATGTGGCGGAACTCTGGGCACTCATACGAGGGCTTCAACTAGCCAAGGATCACAACTTCAATCAGCTCCTGGTAGAAGGTGACTCCCAGATCCTCGTCAACCTCCTTGGCTAGCTCTTAAATGGCGTTGATCCTGACAAAATCTCTCCAAGTTGGCAGCTCTTGCATGGGCTACAACTCATAGCATAGTTACTGCATTCCAATCAGGTAGTCATACCTGCTCATGTCAGATGGAAATCAAACCAGGTAGCGGACTACTTGGCTAACATAGGGGCAAACTGGGAAGGACCAGAAATCCTCTGCAACACTTCTCTAGCTCAGGAGCATCCCATTCTGTACTAGTGCATCAGTAAAGCAGTAGAAGTGGACAACCACCCGGATGGGGTGATAGAGCCCAACACCTGGCACGTAGAGGCGGCAAGGGGAGGCCACCGGAGCATGGAGACATGTGCTTGGCTCGTGCCCACTGCAGCCATCACCCCCGGGCATTAATTTGAATTAAACGTCGATGGGAGGGGCATTAAACCGATCTCCCTCGACCACCTTAATGCAGAATGCAATGCTGCGTTTCATTTGTGTTATCGCTCGGCCATTTGAATCTGGTTATGCGGTTCTGTTCATGGTCCTTCAGCCGCTCCCCACCCTCAACCTTGGCTCTGCAGACTTCCTACAGCTGCCGAGCCTCACCATGCCATGCCAAAGAATGCGACCTCGCAGGGGCTCTCCCTGGCATTCTCGGAGGCCCCGCACGTCCTCTTTTCCCTCTGGTTCATCTCCCCATGCCTTTGACTTCCTGACCACCATTGACACCACCTTGAAATCTTGGCTCAAATCTTCCTCCTTCAGGCATTCCTCTCCTCCCCCTGCGTCGGGTGGGGCCTCAGCGAATTCTCCCTACGGAAGGACTGGCCATGCTCGACCCCGCATCAAAATGCAGACGCCCTCCTCCAGGCTGCCGCACGAAAGATTCACCGTTCTGCATGATCTAGTCTTTGGACTCCGAGAAGGAGTGGACGACCTTCAGTTCCGTGTTCAACAGATGGAAGGGAGGTTGTCAGTCCTTCTTCAGCTTCTTGAAAATCACCCTGAATCCTCCCCTGAGGATTCCAGTGACGCACCTCTCACTGCAAGTGATTATGCGAGCAGTCATCAGCAGGACGCTGCAGAGGGGAGCCAGAAGTCTGACAGGAAGGCATTCGAGCCAACTCTCATGGACACTCTCGAGCAGGAGCAGACCCCGGCAAGCAAAGAATAAATTGTCAAAGGTACAGTTCAGTTGGTAGTTGTGGAGGTGATAGGCACCAGTCTGCAGGCGCACACCTCGATGGAAAGTGTCAGGATGGCAGCTCACGAGGACAAGGGCACCGAAGCCACGGACATGCAGTGGATGACCAGTGGGACACCTGTCATCGAGGAGCCCTGGCCAGGCCTCTTGCCATAGTTTGTGCCAGATCACACAAAACTGGTTCCCTTCTTTTGCTCTAGTGACCTTCATGGTAGTTAAATTGTCTGATGTTTTATCTAGGACTAATAGAAACTGGTAGTTAAACCCTCATACTCAAATTGTCCGGTTGGCTGACTTGGTTTCTCCTTCTGGAGTAGTTCAGTAATTACAACCGGTTGGCTCAGCTTTTGTACTCTTGTTTTTGGCTCCAAGAAGGTTTTTTATATATAAAATACTTACTTACAAAAAAAAAAACATCTCACTCTGGCGCACTGAGCAAACTTATTCTTTGAGGACACTTGCTCACAAGAGATTCAGATTATTATGCTATTAAAACTTTTGACTTTGATTATGATGTGTTATGGGTTGATGACATGTTGTTTTATTACATCGACATAGACAGATGTTATTGACTCGGTTTTATTGAGTGTGCAGGGTTTTGGACCTTGAGGATGCAGAGGCATCAATGGAACCCCTTGGACTCTGGATCGAGTCAGGGAGTGTGCCATTGGGGTTTGATTGTTTTACTATGATATTAGTGCATCTGATTAGATGATATGATGTGGATATGCTCCAACATGATTTGTTGATGATGCAGGCTGATGATAGCTTGCCGACCAGACTCACATATGGATTAAAGGGGTCACACATGACTACTAGAGATGTTGAGGGAGAGGTGTGGATAGCAGCCCTGCCACATCCTACTAGCACTCCCGTCGTGGCTCGAACTGTAGGTTAATGATTACCTAGTTCGAGAGGACCCACGATGCCATGAGGGTAGACTGAAACAGTCGCTCATGATGATTCTAAGGGGCACGTAATAAGGCAGGGGCCTTATTCCTTAGAAGCCCTTAGTCTCCCACAAGTTCACCAGGCGAAGTGTTGACTCCAGGGGTTATTGATGTCTACCAATCAATCAAGAGGTGAGTGTCACCCTTGGAGCACGCAGTGCGTCCTAAAGGGCATGCCGCGTTGATGATGATAGAGGGATGAACATATATGGCCCTAAGACAAATGACATGTTAAGAAATTTTAAAGAAATCTCCCTAATTAAATGTCGCCCAGTACAAAATCTAAGATTTAAGTCTAAAATTACGTTAGGGGTAAAATTTTGTCTACCTTTAAAATAATAATAATAATAATAAAATATAATAATAATAAAATAAATAGACAAAATGAAATAAAATAATAAAATTTAAATTAAAAACCACTTAAATAATAATTATGATCTTCATAAAATTTTATACCATGAAGGGAGTAAGAAATTAAATTATTCTTAAGAAATAAAATCTGTGGATATAAAATGTAAAGAGGGAATTAATTATTTATCTTTTGATAATCTAAGAAGATAATGAATTAATGATAAAAGGGAAAAGGCGTTAAAATCCACACCTGCCTTTTTGAGTTCTAAGAAAAAGGGGAAAGAGGGAAAATAAAAAAAATAGGAAACTAGGGAAAGGGGGTAACATAAAAAGGAAAAAGGGGAACTTAAGGGGAAAAGAAGGAAGTCGACTTAGTAAGGAATCCACATTTAAGAGCTTTCTAATTTTAAACTGAATTAGTAATTTTATAATAGGGAAAGCCTTAAAAACCTGTAAGGGAATCTAGGGACACCTAGGAGTGATTCTAGGAGTAACTCTAGGTGGGTGACGGAAATAAAGATATTTACTTAATTAAAGAAATTAATTAATGGAGGAATGTAGGGGATGAGGGAAACTTGTATGGAGAAGAATGTTTAGGAATTTATTTTAAAAACTTTAATTAAATGAGATTTTAGGAAAGAAATAAGTGGGAAATTCTATATAATGAAGGAAGGAGAAGGAGTAAAGATCATCTTTTTTTTGTGTAACATTACGCTACAAAAATATCGACTTGACTGATTTACTTGTGGGAGTTGGGATACCCAGCTCAGAGATGAGTGGTAACTCGGCCTTGCGAGGTGAGTTGGGAGCTAGACGTAACCTCTTGATAGCGTGTGTGGCCCCTTTGTGGCTCGGGGGGCTAAGGGGGAAGAAGAGTACCCCTAGCATTGGCTGGGAGGTACCGGTGAAGTCTCGATGGTTGATGAGCAGGAGTCGCAAGGAGCACTGGACGTCATTCAAAGCAGGATATCAGGCAACGATACGCTCTTCTATTATATGGAGTAGAATGCATTAGGACTTATGCTTGGATCTGCATATTGTTTGTAAATGGATTGGATGTTAGACTGATAGTGGACCCCTCTTTCTTAGCCTAGTTGATTGTTGGGTTGATTGATTTCCCATGGCCTTCGCCCGACATGAGTCAAAAACCCTGTGGTTTGACTATGACCTATGCAATTGTATGCCTTTCATCCCTAGCATGCCATTCCTCGCCTGAGCAGTCGGCCATGAGCATGATCTACGGTTGTCGCCTTAGCGTTAAAAGACCTATGGATCTCAATTCCCTGCTTTTCTGTGCGAGGATGGTGATGTGAAGGTGAACCTTTAGTCGTCTCCCTCTGTTGATGTCCTTACTAGATTGATGACTTGCGTCCTTCAGCACAACCTCCGCATTGGATTATCTTGCTTCCTTGTTGTTTATTTTCTGCGCCCCGACTGATAGAATCCTTACGATCCCTTCGATGAGTTATCCTTAGGGCCCTAGCATTCTCTTACTGTTGTCTTCTTTATATATTGGTAATCTAGATGAAAGAGTATTTAACTTCAATTTGTGCTTGGATCACGTTGAATAGAATGGTTTTTCTCTATTTATTTACTTCAACAATGTTAGATGGGTAGCTATTGTAAAATGGGGTAACTCGACCGTTGTAATTTAGATTGGGTGAGAAATAATCATCCTTCATTGATTATGTTGTGTGATGGCTGAAAAGTTTAGCTCTGTGTTGTTTATTAATTGCCACTCTAGCCTTTTGTCTTCCTCATTTCACTGGTGAAATTTTATTATGTAATTATCATTGCTGTAAAAATTTTACTGTGTAAAATTTCTGAGTAAACTCTAGCCTTGCGTCTCCATCCCCTGAATGGCGAAATTCACTTTGTAATGTCTTACTGAAAAACTATTTTCTAGCAATTTCGTTTTTTTTAAAGTGTTGTTGTAAATTTGTTTCCAAAAATTTGCCTTTGTAAATTTGTTATGGCAATTTCGTTTTGTAAATTGTTACTGTAAATTTGTTTCTGGAAATTTGCCTTGGTAAATTTGTTACTGAAAAACTCTTTTCTGGCAATTTCGTTTTTGTAAAGTGTTACTATAATTTTTTTTTCGACAATTTGCCTTTGTAAATTTGTTACTGAAAAAATCTTTCCTGGCAATTTCGTTTTTGTAAGGTTACTGTGAAATCTGTTTCTGGCAATTTTGTTTTGGTAAATTGTTACTGAAAAAATTATTTTTGGCAAATTCATTTCTTCATGCTCTTGGGTAATGGCCATTTAAACTCAGTGCCTTCATATTTGACGGAGAATTCGACCCTGAGCCATTATCAATTAAAGGAGGGATTCGACCTGTGTGCTCCTCTCTTGTTTTGGCAAGTGTCTTCGCCCTCCATTCATTCATACAACCCCGTTTTATCAAGCTCGCCCCTTTCCCTGCATTCGGTGGGCATTCCTTTCTTCATTTTTACCTTGTGATGACTATGTTGCTACAACAACATTTTTCATTTGCCCCTTGGTGTAATGTAATGCCTTACAGTCATGGTAAATTCACCATTACTTATGTTAGCACTCGGTAAATTTCCTAGAGGTTGAAAAAGAAGAAATCTACAAAGGTAACCTTAACCAACCGCTTTTAAAGCTGGGATCTAGCCCTTCCAGCTTCAGAGAGGGATCTCTCTATATGATTTAGCTTTGTTTTAACTTCAGATATTAGGCTAGGTAAAAAGAACAGGTATGTTTTGTTATAAAAAGAGTTTATAAATTGGTTGAGACAACTTACACATCCATGGGCTATGGGGTCAGTATTTAATCAAATCAGAGAAACAACCAGAAATGCTAAAGAAATCCTTCACAGGGCGAGATAACACACTCACTGGATCTTTAATAATTAAAGTGATGGACAGAAGATAAGATGAGGAAAATAACTCCAACTAACAAGGAGTTAAGAATTTCTTAATTGAAGATATTTAGAAGATAAACATTAAAATCTTTAGAATCGGAAACAGGGTATCAATGATAAATCCTACAACATAACGCTATTCATAAAGATTAGTTATCGAAAAACAAGATGATTACAGAGCTAGAAACATTTAACTGAGAAAATCACATCACCAGTGAACATGCGCAAGAATCCTGTAAAGTGCCTCTTCTTTATTAATGGCAGATCTCTTCAAAAATAGTACAGTCTGATAGCAACAGGGTGTGCAAATAAACAACCATCCATACATTGAAAAATGAAGTATTTATAAGTCAAAATACAAATGTTCCCGTCATAACTGACCAGGACGTGCTCATTCTATTTTTAGCATAACTAACTTAACTAATCAAAATTGTTTTGATGACTCGATGCAACTGTTTGCTGAACTTCGGGGTAGGCCGTTGGCGAGGTGCCTTCACATCCTCTTATGACTGGATAGGTGACTGGATCGTGCCAGCTCATATGCTAATCTAGTAGATCACACAGCTCCTCCCATCTGATATGACCTGGCACTGTGACTTTAAGAAATCTTCTGTACACTTCATCCATATCTGTGTACTTAGAAAATGTGGGCTTGACGACGAATATGTGCTTAATTTCATGTTGGATATCAATATCCAACTGCAGGGCCTCTATGAATGCTTTTCCCGTGATACTCCCTTGTACCCCTGCAAACTTGGAACTAGACACTTCAGTCAACTTATTATTATAATCAGGGAGTGTCATTAATTTATAATTGATGACCTTCATACCAGGCAGGCCTTTCTTTTGCAGAGCATCTATCTTGTGGAAAAACTTTTGCACTCCTTGATCCATAACTTGGATTTTCTCCTCAAGCTGAAGCATGAGGCCTCTTTTGGTCAGGACTCTTTTCACCTCCAATATAGTTTATGTCCTGTCCTCGATCTTCAATTCTTCTAGTTCCTCCCTGGTCTTTGAATTACGGAACCTTATGATTTCATTAGCTTTGGCTGGCATGTCTCCGAGCTCTGTCCTGATTTTCTCCACAACTTGTTTTCTCCTTTCGAGCAACTCTTTTTGTTCAAACATTATTTTAAACATTGGCCAAATCTCATTTATGGACTTAGAAATATCAGTCCATATCACCTCTTTGGCCTCAACCAGAGTCTTACCTGCCACGGTCTGTTTTTCGAGCTGTTGTAGCTCCTTCCTGATTTGCTCATTCACCTGCTTCTCTTTAGACAGGCTCATCTGGAAAGAGGTTTTAAGCTCTTGGAGATTCTCCACTTCTTTCCTGAGCCTACTGATTTCTAACTCTTGCAAATTCATTCTCTCCATAGACTTGGCCAGGTCTGTTGTTCCTTCTGGTAGTGTTGCAGATGGAATGGATGTCACTGTCGCTGTTCTTAATCCTGCAATTGGGATAGCACTTAAGGGGATGCCTTCCATTGTTTTTGCCTACTCTCTCTCCTTTAGCAGTCTTTCCATCACAGCCTCCATCTCCTTTAACTGAGAGTTCTGGTCCATGAGTAATTTCATCATTTCATCCTTTTCTCCTTCTTTTTCGGCTATCTCCTTCGTTTGTGGGTCCTCTGTTGGAGGGAGATTTAGCTGCTTCCTTAAGGAAGCGATGTCAGCATTTTTCTTTTTGATCATTTCCTCGGTAGCCTTGACGTTAGCAGGGTCGTAGCCGATCTTGAGGACCAGCTCCTCCAATGTCTTGATTTTGTTGTCCTTTGCGAAAGATGATATTTTCTCCATCTTCAGTTGGGTCTGGGCGTTGCTCAAAGCTATCCAATATTTTGAAGAAGAAGTTTTAGAGTGAGCCAAAGTGTGGAAAACCATCTCACCAGTTTTCTTATGCAAGTCCATTTGGTCTGCTGGATGTATGTCCTTGGCCTGGAACTCGACTGTAACCCTTTTGTAATCGGATATCACTTTGGGATCCGACACTTGTGCATGGAGATAGGCCATATGCATCCTACCTTTCTCTGTATCGAATGCCGAAAGGAGCCTGTGTTGAGCTGTGGATGACTGCTTCTGAAATTGGGCATAAGCGCTACTGGTAAGAGTCTGGTTCTTCTTTTTGATCAAGTCATATTTTTCAAAAATTCCCAATTTGGACCCAGTCTTGCTTGGTGGAGTACCTGTGGGAGAGTCTGTGGGTTTTATAGACGATGCTATAATTGCCTGGTGTTGACTAGAGCCGAAAGGTAGAATGGCGGGCTTGACCCATGGGGTGGTCACTGTGGTGGTCGTGATCTCTTGTTCCACTGTCGTGGCTGTTGTTGGAACTGTCCTTGGATTTTTAGAATGCATCTTGAATTCCTCCGAAGACACCTCTATTACCGGAGAAGACGATTCTTGCCAGGGCCTCTTTTCCTTGGGATTCTGAGGTGTGGCAGTGGGTGGTGCGCTCGTTGAGGGTACCTACCTTTCCATCCCGACAGTTGGTTCCACGTCTACCAACGTATCAGGCTCCCATTCTGTTTGATTAGCAAATCTCTCGATTTCAGGCCTGGGCTCATGTGCATATGGGGCATTCTTATTTTTGACTCTCATCTCAGAAATGATCCTGTAGGGATCATAATGCCAGGTGAAACTTGTCAGAAATTTCATTTCCCTCAACAGTTTGTCTTCTTCATCACCCGCGCCTCTATTATTGCAAATGAAAGAGCCTATCTTCCCTTTAATCCGCAATTGTTGATTCTTTTTAAGGGAAACAAAGTGAACATCATCAGAATTCATAATTTGTCTAATATATTCCAGTGCAAAAATCCTTACCGGTATATATCTCGGAAGCTTGTACAGTGCCAACTCCCACCCATAAACTCAGATCTCGGAGTGATTCTAATACAAGTACCAGTCTCCTGTCTTCGCATTTTCCAAGAGGTGTAGAACTCTCCAGACTTCATCATTTATTCGTGGCTCCGGCATGCCACTCAACATACTTACCACAGGGTGGTAAAACTGATCAATGAATGCAGTGAAATCGTATTCGACATAATTGTTCTTTAGAAGAGACGTCCATGCCGTGACTGGCTGTGGCCTCCCGTCGGCGTCCATCTTCTGCATGGAGAAATTGAACCTGTCTGCTTGGAAGTAGACGAACATGTAGGCCAGAATGGACGAAAACCTGAACATGCCCTCTGTGGTGAAATTCACGAATTGCTCATGGATGTTATTGGCTAAGAAGGTGCTGTAATCGAATTGAGTGGTTGGTTGTTCATCATTTGAAAAGATAGATAGAAAACCCAGGATGGGTTCGTCTACCCACTAATCGGAATAGTACCCAAGCAGGGCACACAGGGAAGAAATAATCTGATTTCCTTTGGTGGAAAACAAAGAGGAAGGGTACGGGGGATTTGTGGTTGGGAGTGGAGCGAAAGTGGGGAGGAAAAGCTCAACTATCTAAGCTCTCTGCGGGAAAGTCATCTTTTAATAAAGCTCAGTGAGGATTTCCTGGTTGAATGGGGACGCAGATTCTGGGCAGGTTATCTTCATCATCTGGTCAATATCCTCTGGGGTGATGAAGAAGAGGACGTCCCCAGACAAAGAAACAATGGCTTTTTGGTCGGGGACGTAGTGAGCTTGGCACTTGGGTGCAAACTCTGGGAAATGGTGGATTTGGGGGAACAGATATAGGGGCAAATTGGACTCCCAGAGCCCAATCTCATCACTCTGGTCCAGGAAGACTTCCCGGAGCCATGACTGCATATCAGAGAAGTCAAAACTGCATATGGTGTCTGCTATCAAGCGATCTTTGTCAACCAAAGGGATTTTATCCAGGTCGACCGGGGGAGGAACGAACGAATTCTCTTCCTCCTCAGCTTGCTTTGTCTTAGACACCATTTTGACAACTGTACATGCACAAACAATAACATTAGTGGGGTCGACTGACGGTAGGTGAAAACGATGTGGGAGCAATGGAGGAATAGGAGATTTCTGGCGCGATGGATGAACAATGACAGAAAGGGAAAATGATAGTTTTATTCAAAAATTGGGGTCGGTTGGGCGTGGGAGATAGGTCAGCAGGATAACGGGTATGTTATCCTGTAATAAATGAACAACGGGCCATTAGGGATGAGGTGGCAGATGACGGTGGCCAATGTATACGGGAGATGACATGGAGGCATGTGATTGGAGGTAAAAGTCACCGACGGGGGCTGGCCATAAAAGGAAAGGGTGAGGCTTGACAGCAGGTACTGGCCGCAGTTATGAGATGGGACTCAGACCGGGAGCAAGTGGGACAAGTGGGTTCAGTGGAGGGTGACGTCTATGAGTGGAGGGCTGTCAGGCAGCATGTGGGTGATAGGACTTCTTGACCAATAGGGCGACGACACATGTAACAAGGGGCCCGCCGTAAGGAAGATTCATTCCGAACCCCCCCCCTTTGATTAAAGGTAGAATGCCAAGGGGGGTCTGGAATCCACCATGATCCGTTGATCTGCGCGCTGGATTTCTGACCATAGATCTTTGCTCTCTTTTTAATACCAATTCTGGACCCCCCCCCCTCCATTAAAGGCAGAATGGAGGGGGGGGTCTGGAATTCAATGTGGATCGTTGATTCAAGCGTTCTATTTAGAGCCGTTAAGATCTGTGCCTGCGTTATAACCAATTTCGGAGCCCCCCCCTTCCGTTAAAGGCAGAACGGGCGGGGGGGTCCAGAATCCAATGTGAGCCGTAGATTTGCGCGCTTTTTTCTGGACCGTCCATATCTGTGCAAATATTATCGCCGATTTCGGACCCCCCCCCTCCGTTAAAGGCAGGACCACGAGGGGGGTCCAGAATTGTCTGTGAGCCGTTGATATAATCATCATGATCTGGACCATTGGAAGGTGCATGAAGGATAGGTCGGGGGCGGAAAATGTCATATGTAGGAAAAACTTAGGATTAGGGCATTCACATGGGTTTTCCTTCGCTTTTCTCATATACACCACCAAAGGGACATCATTTCAACTACACTTAGGCATTGGAGTCATAGGGTAACATCTTTATCGATCTAGCTTTATTTGGGTAAGGGAGGCCAAGCAGTTAATCTACATTCTAACCTACTTTCACAAGGCAATTAACCCAGATTAAACTATTGGGTTAAGATTTTATTCTTTCTAGGGGCAATCTGATCAGGATTAGATGGTCTGATCAGATGTATTCATTAATTCTAACCTAGGGGCTATCTGACCAGGATTATATGGTCTGATCAGATGTATTCACTAACCTATCAACATTGAAAATTTAAAAGGACAAGGTCATGCTTGAAAGGTATGACTAAGTCACTGTTATTGCATGGGGCTTTTTGTTTCAATTCTTTTTAGCCCTCTTTTCTTTTCTCTTTTCTTTCTCTTTTTATTTACTTTCTTTTTTCTTTACAAATTATTTGAAGGATGAAATATCATTTGTCAACAAGATCATCAGAAACAGATAATATCCAAGTCATCAACAGATTCCCATAATTTATGGGGTGATAACAGCGGCTCCACTTGGGGATGGTACTTGCCCTGTTAAGTGCCAAGAATCCATTTTCCTGTCATTCTGAACATATCTGTCTAGTGACCTTCTTGGGTCTTATTCTCAGGCAAACTTCGAAAGGAATTGATCAACAGCTTAGGGCCTTCTCTTCGGGCTTCAACACACTGACCGCCGTCCTTCACTTTAGAAAAATGCAAATAAAGACTGAAAATTAAAACGGTATGTACAATGGAGAGTGAGTTCTTGAAATCATTTACTGAGGTGGGACATAATGTTTCATCATTCTTCCATTCACAGGTGCTCCTGGCAGATCTAATCCATCGGCGTTGTTTAGCAAAAAGGCATTGTTTCCTCTGAAATCTTGGATCATGTAAGGCCCTGTCCACAGATGATCAAATTTCCCATGCTTTCCCTTGTCCTTGTTCCTGGCATCCCATCTCAATACCAGGTCTCCCAGTTCAAAATCATCCTCCTTGGTTCGTTTGTCGAAGATCTTCTTGATGTTCTCTTGGATGACCTGTGTTTTGTTGAAAACTTCCTCTCTAGTCTGCTGCAAGTGAATCATCTGATTGATTCTTCTCTGGGAATCATTTGGCTCAGCTTGAATATCTTGCAGCAAATTCATGACAGGGACTCCTAGCGAAGTTGGGAAAACAGCCTCAGTACCATATACCAGCTGGTATGGCGACATACCAATGGACCTTTTGGTGGTCATTCTATCTGCCCATAAAGAAAATATCTGCTTGTCATGCCATGATTTTTTATTCTCCTGCAATGTTTTCTTGATGATATTTACCAATGTCTTGTTCGAGGATTCTGCCAACCCATTCCCCTGAGGGTAGTAGGTTGTGGAGTGTCCCAAGCCAATGTGGTAACGACTGCATAAATCAATGAGTTTCTTCAACCGGAAGGCAGCTGCATTGTCAGTAATGATCTTCCTAGGACAACCAAAACGGGATAAAATATTATTTTCAAGAAACTTGATAATAACAGAGTCAGTGGCTTACCTGCTTGGTACAGCCTCGATCCATTTGGTAAAATAATCAGTGGTAGTGAGAATCCACCGATGTTGGCCTGAAGACGGAGGGTGTATTTCTCCAATGAAATCGAGTCCCCGTTGTTGGAAAGGGGCCTCAACTGAAATTGGTTTAAGAGGTAAAGGAAGGAGTTTCCTTTTACCCTCAAATAGTTGACACTGGTGACATGATGTTACTTTTTGATGTACATCTGCAAACAGGGTGGGCCAGTAAAATCCAGCTCTGAGTATTTTGTTGGCTGTGACCTTCCAGTTCAAATGGCCACCACATTCTCCTGCATGAAACTCCTGCAACACTTTATCAACCTCATCCTTCAGTAAACAATTTAAAAGAATACCCGCAGGGTCTTTCCAATATAAATTTCCCTCTAGGATACAGAACTTCAAAGCTTTCAACTTTAAAAATCTAGCTTTAGTTTTAGTTAAACTAGGGGGATCTTGTAAATTTTGTAAAACAAAAATAAGGTTTGCATACCATGGAGAATTTAGAAAAACCTCTTTAATGTTTGGAGTCGCCATCTCGCCCTGTTCATCTGCCACGTCTAGAAAATTAATGTCAAGAGCCTAAAAGTTAGATTCAGCCATCAGTCTGGAAAGACCTTGGCCTTTGATCAATTTTGTGGGCTTAATTTCTATGTCGTATTCTAGAATAATTGCAATCCACTTTCCCCTTCTCCCATTAGGGTTGTCTTGTGTCAAGATATCTTTCACTACCGCGTTTGGAACATATGCTATGACGTGTGAATGAAGAATATAGACCTTGAAGTCCTTTATAGCCTTTACCAAAGAAAAGGCCTGTTTCTCCATGATATTGTAGTTCAATGCAACATCTCTTAGGGCTTTGCTGAAGAAAGCTATGGGTTGTTCATACCCTTCACTATTCTTCTGCAGTAATACAGCTGCTATTGTATGTTCAGAGGCGAAAGAAAAAAGATAAAAATCTTTAGTGAAATCGGGACTAATCAAAACTGGGGCTTCTGTGAGTGCTCGTTTGACTTGTTCAAAGGACAGCCTAGCTTTAGAGTCCCATTTTATCTTAGCGTCCTTTTTTAGCATGTTCCTAATGTTTCGGAGGAGCTCAGCCATATTAGGAATGAATCTTCGAAGAAAGTTAATTTTCCCTATAAATGACTGTAGTTCTTTAAGGTTTCTGGGGTGTTCTATCTTTAGTATGGCCTGTATCCTGCTGGGATCTATCTTGATTCCCTCTTTGGAGATGATATGCCCCAAAAATTTACCCTCTTCTAACCCAAAAAGACATTTCTTGGGATTTAATGAAATCCCGAACCTTCTACATTTTTCGAAAACTCGTCTAAGGTGCCGCAGGTGTTCATCATCAGATTGGGAAAAAACAGTCACATCATCTAAATAAACGACAATAAACTTACCTGTTTCTTCAATGAAGGCGATGTCCATTTCCCTCTGGAAGGTGGCTCCTACGTTCATCAGACCAAAAGGCATCTTCACGTACATGAAAGTGCCCCATGGGGTGGTGAAAGCGGTCTTCTCCTGATTGTCTGAGTGAACTAAGACCTGGTTGTAGCCGGAGAAACCATCTAGCAGAGAAATTCGACTGGACCCAACCACACTTTGCAGGAGGTGATCCATTTTAGGCAAGGGGTAATTATCCTTCAAGGATGCTTTGTTCAGATTTCTGAAGTCTATGCAGAGTCTGATTTCACCGGTTTTCTTGCGTGTAGGGACTAAATTAGAAACCCACTTAGAGAAACGCAGTGGGACTATGATCTTGGCATCATACATTTTCTTGATTTTTTTTCTATCAAAGGAAGCAACTTGGGATTTATCCTCCTAAGTTTCTGCCTAAACGGTTTCTGATCTTCCTTTATGGGAATCATGTGTTGTATGATGCTGGTGTCATAGGCTTTCAAATCTTCATAGCCCCAAGAAAAAACATCCGAATATTCTTTGAATAGTTCAATGTACTTAAGCTTTTGTTCTGGGGGTAAAGATTTGGACAGTTTGACCATCCTAGGCTTCTCGTCAGTTCCTATATTGTAGTCCTCTACCTCTTGCCCATGAGCCTCTATTTTTGGTTTCTTAGCTACATCATCACTGTCAAACAGATCTTCTAAAGGGACAAGACCTCTAGGTAAAACATTGCTTTTCAGTTGTAAAACATCGGCATACACTTCATCATCCCCTAACTCTCCTGAATCTACTGTATCTTCTATATCTACTATATTTACAGTATTAACACTATCTATTTCAAATTCAGAGTTATATACATTCTTGCTTTCATTTTCTAAATCTATGTTTGTACATTCAAAATCGTTCTTGCATTGCAGAAAATCCTCTATCTGATCGTCATTCCCAAACACCTGCCAGTACCTGATATTATCGGGGACTGTCGGTCTACATTTTACCTCAACATTGTATGGGTGAGTTTGGCAGAAAGGAATCTTGCAGGATGCAACTGACATAGCTAACCCGTCGGCCAGAATATTCTGTCCTCTCGGCATTACCTGCAAGTCAACCTCTTCAAAACACTTCAACGCATCAAGAATGACATTTCTGTAGGCTCTGAGCCGTGGATGTTTAGCAGCATATTCACCTTTAATTTGTTTAACAATTAATTCAGAATCACCCCTTACCATTATTTGCTTAGCACCAACTTTTTTCAATAGCTTCAGACAGAGAATTAAAGCTTCATACTCAGCAACGTTGTTAGTGTAGTGGAAATTTATCTTATAGGAATGATTTTCTGAATACCTTTTTCGATGATTATGCAACCAGACACCAGCTCCTGCTCCTTCTTTACTCACAGCTCCATCGAAATCCATACTCCGGAAATCAGAAGGAAAATCTTCCGTGGTTTCATTTTACATCTTTGCTTCCTCACCTCTTTCTGGACCTTCATCTTGACTATCTGCATTTTCTATCAGCTGAGTATCCTTCTCTTCAGTATCACCTTCATTGTACAAGATAAATGAATCTAAATCTGAATGGGCAGAGTAAAGGGGGTAATTATGAGGTTTTTCTTGACTGCTGACCATATACTTCATGAGTGTTTCTCTATATAACCTCCTCTGTTGTCCAAACACTGGGATAGTGGCGTAAGACATATCCAGCTGCAAGGTTCCTTTCAACTTAGCTCCCCAGGACCGAGACAACAACATACCATACTTTGGTGGGATGTCTGCTACTACCACGTCCATTACCATACTTTTTGAAGGGATATGAACCAGGGTGATGCATAGATCCTTAATCATACCAATACATTTGACTTTGCTAGAGTCAAACGAGTGTAAATCTTTGTAAGGCCTAGTGACCTCCAATCCCAGTTTTTCCATTACAGCTTTAGGAATTAGATTATGTGAGGCCCCTGAATCCAACATGGCGTTATGCAATATCAAATCATGTATGTTCAGACTAATATAAAAGGGAGCTACGTCACCGATATCGTCTCGGCCATTCACTTCGGGTCCGAAAAGGAGTTCGGGATGATCGTCAGCAAGGTTCATAGTGTTTGAGTGAGTCACTAACCGAATAGTCAAGGCCTTGGGGCCTATGTCGGGTTCAATAGCTAAAGCTTTTAGTACCTGTGAACGATAACCGCCTCTAGTCATCAACTCTGTAAGTGGGATAGGAATTTTGATTTTGGCCAATTCTGCCTCCAGGCTAAATGGCGCCGGAGTTCTGGCCTGACTCACTGCTTCTGGTTGGTCTCCCATGTTCTTTCGCTCGGAAGTATTGGGTGGGGTAACAAGTGAGACTTCGGGTTGAGCTGGTATTTTCAGTATGGTGATGTTTTTCTTCACCGGAGTATCAGTTTTACCTTTCTCGGAAGATTTTCCGGTGGTAGTGGTAGGCTCGAAGGTTTTCTTAGTCTCAGCTACCTTCTTCTTTTCGGGAGTCTTTTTCGAAGAATTTCCCTCTGTATTCTTACTCCGCAGGTTGTATTTCCGGTGTACCTCCAGCATAGAGTCCTCCAAGGTTGGTTGTCCTGCTCCCTTAGTCTCCTCACTCACCTTAGTCTGATTTAGCAGAAAAAGTTCCTGCTCTTCTTGAGTGAGGAAAATGGCCTCATTATCATGAATTCCCATGAGGTTAATGTGAGTGTCTTCCAATTCCTCAATTACTTCCCCTCTATCATCAACATAGTTTTCCTGTAGGGGAGGTCTAATCGGTTGATCTGGGCCTCTTTGTTCTCTTTGATCTCTAATATCTCTCTGATCTCTTTGCCTGATTTGAGGAGGGTTTCTTCTAAAATTGGGGTTACGAATCTGGGGAGCAGGTGCATTGTCCCTTGGGGGATTTCTTTCTGAAATACTTGTTCTTTCTATTAATAGTTCCAAACTTCTGACCACATAATCTAATTTGGAATCAATGTTGGACGTAGAAGGTTCTTCTTTGATCATGACTCTCCTTTCTGTCCTTTGACGTGCCCGTTTCGCCAGCAGATTAGCTTCCACACTAATAGCACTTTTCTGCATGTCTTCAAGGGTGGCAACATTTCTTTCCCTTAGTTGGTAAGACATGTCAGCGTCGAATACATTAGGGAATTTAATCAATGCCAAACCCGGGGGAGGTTTAATTTCAGTTGGGATTGCATTATACAAGTTATTAAAACGGGTGCAATAGTCTTAGACAGTATCACCCTGATTTCTCTTTATGTTCTCGTATTCTGACAGTATTTGAAGAGGGTTTTTCTTTACCTCCCATCTGTCAAGAAAACTTCTTTGGAAAGCAACAAGGTCGGGGATTGATGCAGAGGGTAAAGCTTTGAACCATTTCTTGACGTCTCCGGTCAGACTCTGGGCGAACAGTCTCATTTGAACATCGACTTCGTCAACTTCTTGTAAATCTAAGTAGTCGTTCATCTTATCCACATGTTGTTGTGCGCTTAATGTTCCAATTGCATCGAACTGTGGAAGTCTAGTCTGGTAGTCTTGGAGCATGGCATGTAGTGGTGCAGCCAACACCAAAGGGGCATATCGAGCTGCCATGACGAGCGGAGGAGGTGGGACGACGACCTGGGTGGTAGGAGAGGTAGTGATTGAAGACGAGGGTAACGAAGGACTGGGTGGTGCTAAGGTATTGATTCATAGCTTAGTCATAGGAGACAAGACTTCAGGGGTTCGGGGTTGCACCACAGTTGGGTCAAAGATGACCTCAGACACAAAAGTTTCAGACCGTGTTCTGCCAAGGTTTCGTGGCGCAATAAGACCAAGATCAGGGTTTTGAAAAATATCTCGTCCTCCAGAAAAGGAAGGAGACTTGTGAAGGGGAGTATAATGCGCTGACCTAGGAGCTAAGGTCTTTCGCCTCAACAACTGCTCGGGATTATCTATCGCTGTAGAGGGTTCTGGGTCTGGATGAGATCGAGTGTGGACTTTTTTGGGAGCCATAACTCTTTTTGGTTTTCAAATATATATATTTTTTATTTAATTTTGTGGTGAAAGAAATTATGGGAGGTTTCTGTGTTGATGTCGTCTCACTTCTAGTCTCACTTCCAATTGTTTATGAGCAGCTATGTCTCGTTCAATGGCTTCCCATGAACGTTCGAGTTCTTCCTGGTTATTGGCGGTTTTGAGGATTAAGTCAAAAAGGTGCGACGCGATGTGAGTTTGATTCGCTAGCCCGAGCTCGATATTTGGTTGTACTGCTGCAGGGACAGTCATAGAGGAGCAAGAGGTTCTAAGAACGACACTGAGAATAATATGTACAGAGTTAATCAACCTCTAAACATTACTTTCTCCTCAGATTCAAACTTTCTTCAGGGGAAAGAAGTCGTGAGATGTCAGTTTCAATTCTTCCCCAGTGGAGTCGCCATTTATGTTAGCACTCGGTAAATTTCCTAGAGGTTGAAAAAGAAGAAATCTACAAAGGTAACCTTAACCAACCGCTTTTAAAGCTGGGATCTAGCCCTTCCAGCTTCAGAGAGGGATCTCTCTATATGATTTAGCTTTTTTTTAACTTCAGATATTAGGCTAGGTAAAAAGAACAGGTATGTTTTGTTATAAAAAGAGTTTATAAATTGGTTGAGACAACTTACACATCCATGGGCTATGGGGTCTGTATTTAATCAAATCGGAGAAACAACCAGAAATGCTAAAGAAATCCTTCACAGGGCGAGATAACACACTCATTGGATCTTTAATAATTAAAGTGATGGACATAAGATAAGATGAGGAAAATAAGTCCAACTAACAAGCAGTTAAGAATTTCTTAATTGAAGATATTTAGAAGATAAACATTAAAATCTTTAGAATCGGAAATAGGGTATCAATGATAAATCTTGCAACATAACGCTATTCATAAAGATTAGTTATCGAAAAACAAGATGATTACAGAGCTAGAAACATTTAACTAAGAAAATCACATCACCAGTGAACATGCGCAAGAATCCTGTAAACTTCCTCTTCTTTATTAATGGCAGATCTCTTCAAAAATAGTACAGTCTGATAGCAACAGGGTGTGCAAATTAACAACCATCCATACATTGAAAAATGAAGTATTTATAAGTCAAAATACAAACGTTCCCATCATAACTGACCAGGACATGCTCATTCTATTTTTAGCATAACTAACTTAACTAATCAAAACTGTTTTGATGACTCGATGCAACTGTTTGCTGAACTTCGAGGTAGGCCATTGGCGAGGTGCCTTTGCATCCTCTTCTGACTGGACAGGTGACTGGATCGTTCCAGCTCATATGCTAATCTAGTAGATCACACAGCTCCTCCCATCTGATATGACCTGGCACTGTGACTTTAAGAAATCTTCTGTACACTTCATCCATATCTGTGTACCTAGCAAATGTGGGCTTGATGACGAATATGTGCTTAATTTCATGTTGGATATCAATATCCAACTGCAGGGCCTCTATGAATGCTTTTCCCGTGATACTCACTTGTACCCCTGCAAACTTGGAACTAGACACTTTATTCAACTTCTTCTTATAATCAGGGAGTGTCATTAATTTATCATTGATGACCTTCATACCAGGCAGGCCTTTCTTTTGCAGAGCATCTATCTTGTGGAAAAACTTTTGCACTCCTTGATCCATAACTTGGATTTTTTCCTCAAGCTGAAGCATGAGGCCTCTTTTGGTCAAGACTCTTTTCACCTCCAATATAGTTTCTGTCATGTCCTCGATCTTCAATTCTTCTAGTTCCTCCCTGGTCTTTGAATTCAGGAACCTTATGATTTCATTAGCTTTGGCTGGCATGTCTCCCAGCTCTGTCCTGATTTTCTCCACAGCTTGTTTTCTCCTTTCGAGCAACTCGTTTTATTCAAACATTATTTTAAACATTGGCCAAATCTCGTTTATGGAATTAGAAATATCAATCCATATCACCTCTTTGGCCTCAGCCAGAGTCTTACCTGCCACGGTTTGTTTTTCGAGCTGCTGTAGCTCCTTCCTAATTTGCTCATTCACCTGCTTCTCTTTAGACAGGCTCATCTGGAAAGAGGTTTTAAGCTCTTGGAGATTCTCCACTTCTTTCGTGAGCCTGCTGATTTCTGACTCTTGCAAATTCATTCTCTCCATAGACTTGGCCAGGTATGTTGTTCCTTCTGGCAGTGTTGCAGATGGAATGGCTGTAACTGTCGCTGTGCTTAATCCTGCAATTGGGATAGCACTTAAGGGGATGCCTTCCATTGTTTTTTCCTGCTCTCTCTCCTTTAGCAGTCTTTCCATCTCAGCCTCCATCTCCTTTAACTGAGAGTTCTGCTCCATGAGTAATTTCAGCATTTCATCCTTTTCTCCTTTTTCGGCTATCTCCTTCGTTTGTGGGTCCTCTGTTGGAGGGAGCTTTAGCTGCTTCCTTAAGGAAGCGATGTCAGCATTTTTCTTTTTGATCATTTCCTCGGCAGCCTTGACGTTAGCAGGGTCGTAGCCGATCTTGAGGACTAGCTCCTCCAATGTCTTGATTTTGTTGTCCTTTGCGAAAGATGATATTTTCTCCATCTTCAGTTGGGTCTGGGCGTTGCTCAAAGCTATCCGATATTTTGAAGCAGAAGCTGTAGCGTGAGCCAAAGTGTGGAAAACCATCTCACCAGTTTGCTTATGCAAGTCCATTTGGTCTGCTGGATGTACGTCCTTGGCCTGGAACTCGACTGTAACCCTTTTGTAATCGGATATCACTTTGGGATCCGGCACTTGTGCATGGAGGTAGGCCATATGCATCCTACCTTTCTCTGTATCGAATGCCGAAAGGAGCCTGTGTTGAGCTGTGGATGACTGCTTCTGAAATTGGGCATCAACGCTGCTGGTAAGAGTCTGGTTCTTCTTTTTGATCAAGTCATATTTTTCAAAAATGCCCAATTTGGGCCCAGTCTTGCTTGGTGGAGTACATGTGGGAGAGTCTGTGGGTTTTATAGACGATGCTATAATTGCCTGGTGTTGACTAGAGCCGAAAGGTAGAATGGCGGGCTTGACCCCTGGGGTGGTCACTGTGGTGGTCGTGATCTCTTGTTCCACTGTCGTGGCTGTTGTTGGAACTGTCCTTGGCTTTTTGGCGTGCATATTGAATTCCTCCGAAGACACCTCTGTTACCGGAGAAGACGATTCTTGTTGGGGCCTCTTTTCCTTAGGATTTTGAGGTGTGGCAGTGGGTGGTGCGCTCGTTGAGGGTACCTGCCTTTCCATCCCGATAGTTGGTTCCACGTCTACCAACGTATCAGGCTCCCATTCTGTTTGATTAGCAAATCTCTCGATTTCAGGCCTGGGCTCATGTGCATATGGGGCATTCTTATTTTTGACTCTCATCTCATAAATGATCCCGTAGGGATCATAATGCCAGGTGAAACTTGTCAGAAATTTCATTTCCCTCAACAGTTTGTCTGCTTCATCACCCGCGCCTCTATTATTGCAGATGAAAGAGCCTATCTGCCCTTTAATCCTCATTTGTTGCTTCTTTTTAAGGGAAACAAAGTGAACATCATCAGAATTCATAATTTGTCTAATATATTCCAGTGTGAAAATCCTTACCGGTATATATCTCGGAAGCTTGTACGGTGCCAACTCGCACCCATAAACTCGGATCTCGGAGTGATTCTAATACAAGTACCAGTCTCTTGTCTTCGCATTTTCCGAGAGGTGTAGAACTCTCCGGACTTCGTCATTTATTCGTGGCTCCAGCATGCCACTCAACATACTTACCACAGGGTGGTGAAACTGATCAATGAATGCAGTGAAATCGTATTCGACAGAATTGTTCTTTAGAAGAGACGTCCATGACGTGACTGGTTGTGGCCTCCCGTCGGCATCCATCTTCTGCATGGAGAAATTGAACCTGTCTGCTTGGAAGTAGACGAACATGTAGGCCAGAATGGACGAATACCTGAACATGCCCTCTGTGGTGAAATTCACGAATTTCTCATGGATGTTATTGGCTAAGAAGGTGTTGTAATCGAATTGAGTGGTTGGATGTTCATCATTTGAAAAGATAGATAGAAAACCCAGGATGGGTTCGTCTACCCACTGATCGAAATAGTACCCAAGCAGGGCACACATGGAAGAAATAATCTGATTTCCTTTGGTGGAAAACAAAGAGGAAGGGTATGGGGGATTTGTGGTTGGGAGTGGAGCGGAAGTGGGGAGGAAAATATCAACTATCTGAGCTCTCTGCGGGAAAGTCATCTTTTGATAAAGCTCAGTGAGGATTTCCAGGTTGAATGGGGACGCAGATTTCGGGCGGGTTATCTGCATCATCTGGTCGATATCCTCTGGGGTGATGAAGAAGAGGACGTCCCCAGATGAAGAAACAATGGCTTTCTGGTCGGGGACGTAGTGAGCTTGGCACTTGAGTGCAAACTCCGGGAAATGGTGGATTTGGGGGAACAGATATAGGGGCAAATTGGACTCCCAGAGCCCAATCTCGTCACTCTAGTCCAGGAAGTCTTCCCGGAGCCATGACTGCAGATCAGAGAAGTCAAAACTGCATATGGTGTCTGCTATCAAGTGATCTTTGTCAACCAGAGGGATTTTATCCAGGTTGACCGGGGGAGGAACGAACGAATTCTCTTCCTCCTCAGCTTGCTTTGTCTTAGACACCATTTCGGCAACTGTACCTGCACAAATAATAACGTTAGTGGGGTTGATTGACGGTAGGTGAAAACGATGTGGGAGCAATGGAGTAATAGGAGATTTCTGGCGCGACGGATGAACAATGACTGAAAGGGAAAACGATAGTTTTATTCAAAAATTGGGGTCGGTTGGGCACGAGAGATAGGTCAGCAGGATAACGGGTATGTTATCCTGTAATAAATGAACAACGGGCCACTAGGGATGAGGTGGTAGATGACGGTGGCCAATGTATACGGGAGATGACGTGGAGGCATGTGATTGGAGGTAAAAGTCACCGACGGGGGCTGGCCATAAAAGGAAAGGGTGAGGCCTGACAGCAGGGACTGGCCGCAGTTATGAGATGGGACTCAGACCGGGAGCAAGTGGGACAAGTGGGTTCAGTGGAGGGTGACGTCTATGAGTGGCGGGCTGTCAGGCAGCATGTGGGTGATAGGACTTCTTGGCTAATAGGGCGACGACACATGTAACAAGGGGCCCGCCGTAAGGAAGATTCATTCCGGCCCCCCCCCTTTGATTAAAGGCAGAATGCCAAGGGGGGTCCGGAATCCACTATGATCCGTTGATCTGCGCGCTGGATTTCTGACCGTAGATATTTTCTCGCTTTTTAATAGCAATTATGGACCCCCCCCCCTCCATTAAAGGCAGAACGGAGGGGGGGGTCCGGAATTCAATGTGGATCATTGATTCAAGCACTCTGTTTAGAGCCATTCAGATCTGCGCCTGTGTTATAACCAATTCCGGACCCCCCCCCTTCCGTTAAAGGCAGAATGGGCGGGGGGGGGTCCGGAATCCAATGTGAGCCGTATATTTGCACGCTTTGTTCTGGACCGTCCAGATCTGTGCAAAGATTATCGCCGATTTCGGACCCCCCCCCTCCGTTCAAGGCAGGACGGTGAGGGGGGTCCGGAATTGTCTGTGAGCCGTTGATATAATAATTGTGATCTAGACCATTGGAAGGTGCATGAAGGATAGGTCGGGGGCGGAAAATGTCATATGTAGGAAAAACTTAGGATTAGGGCATTCACATGGGTTTTCCTTTGCTTTTCTCATATACACCACCAAAGGGACAACATTTCAACTACACTTAGGCATTGGAGTCATAGGGTAACATATTTATCGATCTAGATTTATTTGGGCAAGGGAGGCCAAGCAATTAATCTACATTCTAACCTACTTTCACAAGGCAATTAACCCAGATTAAACTGTTGGGTTAAGATTTTATTCTTTCTAGGGGCAATCTGATCAGGATTAGATGGTCTGATCAGATGTATTCATTAATTCTAACCTAGGGGCTATCTGACGAGGATTAGATGATCTGATCGAATGTATTCACTAACCTATCAACATTGAAAATTTAAAAGGACTAGGTCATGCTTGAAAGGTATGACTAAGTCACTGTTATTGCATGGGGCTTTTTGTTTCAATTCTTTTTAGCCCTCTTTTCTTTTCTCTTTTCTTTCTCTTTTTATTTTTCTTTACTTTATTTTTTTCTTTACAAATTATTTGAAGGATGAAATATCATTTGTCAACAAGATCATCAGAAACAGATAATATCCAAGTCATCAACAGATTCCCATAATTTATGGGGTGATAACATCTTACACTTCCACCTCTCACCTTTGGGACAATCGTTATGGGGTTCTATTATGTTCAATTTTACCTTTAAATTTTACCACCTCGCAGTAATTCTCCCTCCCTGCATATGGCAGTAACCTCATTTGGTTATGGCAAAAAAAAAAAGAGATTCTAAGTAAGTGACAACATGAAGGGTGGTAGATTTTATTGTTTAAGTAGAACGACAATTGGAATGACAGGAATTTTTGCAGTAAGTTCTAAAAATGGAAGTTGATGGTTGTTTCCCTTATATCAATTATTTAACTACAAACTTGAAATGATTTTGCTATGATGATCCTATCTATTCCTTTATTAAATGAAGGCATCTCTGTCATCATTTTTGAAGATAACTTGAGATATAAGGATATAAATCATAGTTTAGTTGTCGTCTCAGATTTGGATTTCCTTACTTATAAGTGAAAAACTTGAATGACTTAATAGAGCACCTATTCCTTCTATCTTCATTAGTAATTGTTCACTAATTAACTGCACACTACAATAGAGAGTCATGGTTCTTTCAACCTTTAACTGTTCATGGATTAATTTGTTATTTAAAAAAAAAAACACAAATTGAAAAATAATTATTTAAGAAATTCATTGTCCCTCAATCTCTATTGTTAAAAAGGGGGTGCTAAAAAATAGGTGGTTGTTTCTAAATAGAAAATAAAAGTTTGAACATTCAAAATCTTTTCCACCTTACTTGTTGAATAAAATAAAGTTGAAATATAAAATATTTCTTTTAATGCAACAGTTGTTTCTAAAACAATTGGGAGCTTAGAATATTGTTTCTATTTCCGTCTTTGTAATTTCTTATCATGGAATGTAGATAACTCGGGAAATGAAAAATTATCGCAACAATTGAATGGCTTGGTGTTAGACCATTGGATATGAACTAATTTATTAATAGTTTTCTATTAACAGAATTTTATATTAATATTGTTAAAGTTGTTTGATATGATTAATGGTTCTTGTAGTTTGTATTTATCGATTCATTTAGATTCTTAAAACTAGATGACAATTATAATGATTTTGATTAATGTTGATAGATAATGTTGAATTGTAAATTTTAGAGTTATGATTATTGAGTAATCTAGATTTGTTAGGTTAGATGTGAAATTGATGTTAAATGGATATATAATTATTGCCTATTGCTAACTCAGACATGCTCATTTGAATCGTAATCCATGTTAAGCTCGGTTGGAAAATATTTTCTAATGGAATTGAGACTGGTTTTTGGGTCTACTTTGAAGGCCTATTTAAATCATAAATTTGACCTTTAGCGCTGAGTAATGATAGGTGTTGACGAAGTCATTTTTTTTATCTTGCACTTCCTGTTAAGTGTGTGGTTGTTCATTCAATTAATGTTGTACTGGGTTGTAAAATTTTTATGTTCTTAATCTACTTGTGTCGGGCAGGATGTAGACGCCTCCTTGTTCCTCAGAACAGTTGCCAGCCCTGAGACCTTAAATGGTCAAAATCGATGGGAACCTGGGCTTGAGTGTTGCTTATATGTCCTGGAGGTCCTAACCATTGCAGGGTAGGATGGTCGGGTAGTTTGTCTTGTATTTTCCGGTTGATTGTCTTTCATTGCTTCCAAATGCTTGATGTGTGTCTTAGGTCATCAATTTGTTGTTGCAATTGCATGTTTCATGAACTTCATCATGCTGCAACACAGATTATAATGTCTTTATTACCCTTGTTGACATGCACACACAAAAAAAATTCACTTTCTTTGAGAGGTTGATGTTGTGATGAACGGGAGTTTCGTGACATATGGTAGCAGAGCCAAGTTCAACCCACGACTTGGGATCACTACAGCTTTCATTGATATAATTGATTATACTATTGTTGATTGAGTTGTCTTGTATGCGTGCAGGTAATCATGGTTAGAGGATGCCGCGGAGGAAGATGACAGGGTGAAAGGGGAGGAGCCACGACACCTCCAGTAGCATCCATGCCTAAGGGTTCTAATCCCTAGGGAGATGAGCAGGTTCTCAGATAGGAGAATATAGCAGTTGGTGATGTTGTCGGAATGATGAGATATTTTTAGTGCATGTCTGAGGCACTGATCATCCATTTGGACAGAGATGAGGCTAGGGCATCGACACCTGTTGAGTTTCCACCGCATGCACCATCTAGTATGGGTAGCATTCACTGTGAACTCGAGAAAGTGAAATTTCCCGAGTTCTTTGGTGCCCTGGATGGTGCAGCCACCGAGGCATTGTTGGGGAATATGGTGATGTGCTTCGCAGTTCACGATTATACCTCCAGCATGAAGGTCGGTATGGCGGTCTTTCAACTGAAGGGGAGTGTTCTTCTATGGTGGAAGACGCTCCTACCACAGCTAAACATGGTCGTCGAAGACCTATCATGGGAGTTGTTCGAGGAACGGTTTTGAGAGAGGTGCCTTTCAGAGGAATTCATTGAGCATCAGCTCAATGAATTTAATGACTTACGACAGGGAGGTCGTACGGTGCCCGAGTATGAGGCCCGTTTTATGGAGCTGCTCCGGTATGCTCTGCACCTTAATACTGAGAAACTTAAGGTCAACAGGTTTGTGTTCAACCTTAATGGAATCCTGTGTGCAAAGGTTAGGATTTTAATGCCTCAAACCTTGCATGATGTTGTCCAGAAGGCCCTCATAGTAGAGGAGGAGCTTATCAGCGGGGGTCAGACGTGGACCCCAACGAGACCAACAGGGAAGGTTTCATCTAGATCACAGCAACATCAGACACCAGTCAGACATACACCGGGATATCGTGGCTTCCAGAGGGGATCCACTTTCACTACACAACGGTGACTGACACCTCAGCAGCGGACACCTTATCGGGGACCACAACATCAACAATAGCGTCACCCACAGTAGCAGCAGTTTAGGTCTGTTGAGCAGAACAAACCAGGGTTCCAGGCCTGTGGGCCGTCATTTTCTAATTCGGGTGCTAGGACTACTGGGCCAAAGAAGGGGTGTTGGACATGTGGGGAGCCACACTACCAGTGCGACTGCCCTGTGGAGAGGACCAGAGCATCCAGATCAACCGGACCCACTACCGTGGGAGATATGGACAAGGCCCATCGGATTCATGTGGCAGTGAATAACTGCTAGGCAGAGCATCATTCGACTGTGCTTGAGATGAAAGGTACCATCACTGACCAGACCCTTAGTATTTTGATAGATCCTGATGCTACCGAGCGTTTCATTTTTGGTGCAGCACTAAAAAGGATTAAGGTAAAGGAAGTCGAACATGATGAGTTTAGCTTCATGGAGATGGCTTCAGGAGCCAAACAGAAGGTTGGAGAAAAGTTTATAGGCTGTTTCCTTAACCTACAAGAGTTTTTCACCAGGACCAACCTATACGTCATGATTCTAGGATCTTATGATGTCATGATTGGTATGGACTGGTTGGAATCGCATGAGGCGATACTCAACTGTAAGACAAAATGGTTGAGCTTGGTCGATGACGAGGGATAGAGATGTGTGATTGTAGGACAGAACTAGGGAGTTTCTCTAAGGTTCATCTCTTCCTTACAGCTTTAGAAGAGTATGCGCAAGGGGTGGAAGCTTTATGCGATCCTTGTGTTAAACGAGAAGGTGTTACACACCAAAATTACTCACTTTGATAGTGTCACAAGTGTCGTCATTACAAGGTTGCAAGTGTCACATTTTGCTCACAAGGTCGCAAGTGTCGTATGTTGCTCACAAGTGTCGCAAGAAAGCATGATGCCTATGTCGTGCCCATAACGACATAAGAAGGACACTTGAAACAACTCAAACATCTAATTTGGAAGAGGAGAAATGAGTCAACAAGCTTGCAAACCTTTGGCCATATGAAAGCACCTCAAAAACTGAGTTTTGGAGAGGAGCGCTCCCCCTTACACTATCTCGGAGCACCGACGCTCCCCCATACACTGTCAGGGAGCGTTATAACGCTCCCAGGCCCTTTTGAGGGAGCGTTATAGATTTTGAGGGCGC